>DWLS01006132.1:0-11944 GCA_018246255.1 Pachliopta kotzebuea | reverse complement strand
ATCGCGTCCGCCAGCGGTCACCATCCAGCACAGCTCCGAAAATGCGCCTCAGTATCTTTCGCTCGAACACTAACAAACAATTCTCGTCTTTCTTCTTTAGGTTTGAAACATTCGCTATGCCATTATGGTATTAGTGTGACTAACAATAATTCTTGAGAAACATTATCTTTATCAAATACCATCATCCTGCGTTGTGACGAGAGGAGCAAGTATTTTCTTTATAGAAAATCGTGGACTTCGAAAGAAATTAATTAGATTAAAATAATAAAACTAATGTACAAATCAATTGTTATAGATTCGCATTATCTATTCTGAAAATAACATTACTTAGCTCTGTCTTCGGCTATTTACGTGCTGGAATAAGACATATGTTCAGCTGTGGACCACTACGGACTGTTCATGATGATGATTCTATACATTTTAATACTCGAACAAATTTTTTCCTATTTTGAATTTGAAAATATTCCCATATTTCTTTTATTATATATGAATTTATATAATTATCTAACACAATAATTGAATATAAAAATTATTTCAAAATATATTCCATGTAGCGACACAGATAATTAATAGCAAGAGGATCCGGTCCACGCTAGCAATTAATACATTGTTAATAACCATGAAGCAGTGGAAATATTTTATCCAATTAATTTTCAAACGCAAACGTGCAATATTGTAGTTTTTGTTTTAATTATAAAACTATAACGTTACATACCAAGAAGTCAACTAAGCGCAAAATCTAATGCGCCTTGAAATTATTAATAGCAATAAAACAAACAAACAATTTTAGCTTCATCGTTTTTTACAGTATAAAGTTTTGGTAGCAAAATAATAATTAATCAAATATTTTACATTTTATATGGACATAAATATAGTTTATAATACATACAATCTTAAAAGAAGGCTTAAGTCGTCCAGCAGTGAATGTCTAGTTACTGGCGATAATGAGAAACCTGTAAACTGTTACAAAAATAAGGTGTATTATTAAATTTCATTAGGCGTCAGTGTGAAGTCTTAAGATTACAAACATAATTAAAACTTGATTTACCTTCAGCAATCGCTTCCCATCCTTCGTAGAAAGTGACTTTGTGTAGAAAGATTACCTTTTATGCGTAATAAGTTAAATAAGCTTTAACGTTTAAACTCATTTGAAATTTTCGTACCGAAGTAATGTGAAACTTTAAAAGACATTTAATATCCCTAGCCACTTTTACGATATTTTTATCATATTATTATACAATATATAAACAACTTTTACATAAAAAAATCTATTTTGTTAAAAAGACTTGACGATAGGAACAATTTAGTCTTTTAATGGGAACAAAATAAACAGCATGATTTACCCACAACTAAGTCTCAATGCCCACGCTCACAATAAAAAATCAAGTATTACCTACAACATATTTAAAATAGTTTTAGTGAAAGTTTGTTACTATTTGTTACTGGCGGTAGATTACTATTAAAAAAGGTTGCTAAGTAAAATGCATCTGCCAGCTCTATAGTCATGGGTTATTAAAATAGGGTTGTTGTAATACCTGTCTATCGTAAAAAGCGCCTAAAAGTGTTAAATCCGTATATAATATAGATGGTTATATAGTTTCTATAATTTCGAAGGTTTTGAGAGGGTCGTCAACGACGTCAAGGGCAACGGCAATTGCCATGTGTGCTGTAACACAGCTAGGATGATGTCTATAAACACAAGAACACGACAGAATAAGGTTTTGTTTTGAAGCTAGTTTTGGATAATGTTTGGGATAATAAAGCTTAAAACCTTATTTCTCTACTGCAGAACAATCATATATGGAAAAATTATAATTATTATACATCTCTATGTTGTCTAAGAATTGACGGTTGGTGACAGTAAGTTATTTATAAAGGTTAACACTATTCCCATTACTTTTTTTTGTAAGTACAGTGATCAAGGTAAACTTAAGGTGGGCTAACAGAATCGTAAACGTTGGTAATGGACGATTTGAAGTCACGTTAAGGCTGTTTGGAGTCCAAATCATTCACGCTGTTAATTTCTTTTTACGTCCGTACCGTTTTACGAGTTTGTTGTTAATACGAATCCACATCGTTCTGTTTTTTACTTTGTTTTTTTTTGCACGGGTTTCGTATCGATGAAACATTTCCTCTTTGATTTATTGTGCAAACCTAAACATACCCAAAAAAGGTTTTAAATAGTGTTTGTATAACTTCGGAGGGAAGCACTGGACTTATACAGCGAAAAATAATAAGTGGTACTTAGTATAAGACGCCGGGAGTATAATTAATCGCTCAATATTCTTACAAATGTGTATGAAATTATTTGATTATACTTCTATTATTTTATTACAGTAAGCCGTGATACAAAAGATGTTTTTCAGATACTTACTCGTAAACATTATCCATTTTTTTGTTTCCTTGTTGTCTTTGTAAAACGATATCCTGTTAACAACTTATGTTAGCGAAAGGATATAAGCTTTAAGATACAAACAATCTTCACGTAATAGAATTGCCTTTAAAGAGGGTCCGTTTAAAATATAATAGAAGCTCTTCAATGAGTAGGAAATGAAATCTGTAGCAGCAAGGTGATTTTTTCATAAAGCTATTTCTCTTACTAGTTTTAACATCAAAGCCAATCTGTACGTTTTATTTTTTTCCACTACAGCATTGAACTAGTAGTTTTTTTCATAGAGAGGGAAGAGAGTTTGAATTTATATTGTTTATCTATATTTTCTTTATATTTGTTTTCAACTTGTAATCAAATGTTAGTTTCTACACCTATAATAGCCTTATTGTGCTTTCAGAAACATGCCTTCCTTATTTGCTTTTGCCTTGCCTTTTTTCTTGCTTGCCTTCTGTATCAGCTTGTCTGCAGATATAGTCATTCCATCTTTTGAGTTGTCTTCTTTTCACGTATTTGCATGGGCAAAGGTGAACTTTAGAATGATATCATGTGGTCTCATTCTAAAGTTCACCTCACCCAATTGTTGTAATCTGACTCTTTCGCCATTATATATTAGTATTTATTTATAAACTTTGTTGTTTATTTTATTAAAAAAAGTTGATCAATTAAATAGTGCTGATTAAAGAAATTGTTTCATACAACTGATAACATTTTCGATTCCTTGAATTTCATGACCAGCATGTCCAATTTCCAAATTTATATTACTTTAAGAATTTTAATCGACGAGTATTAGTTAGAGCGGTAGTTAACAATGTCTTTATTAAAATAGTTCTACACAAAGTAGGCGGTAAATTCTTAATTCCAAAGAAAATATTTCAATGCCTTGGTTCAACTCAGAGTCCTACAATTAGCTTTATGTAAATATATTGCAATTTAGTAATGTAATTTTATTCTAATCTAAGCAAAACGGTAATGTAAGCAATGATATATTTTTACAAAAAATTTATTTGATTCGTTGATATTACGAAAACAAAATTTAATTAAAAAAAAAATTCTTACAGCTTTTTGATCCCAGTTTGCTTCTTTATTTCACTTTAATTATAAAATTAAATCAATTTCATTAAGGTTACCATTCATTGAAGGATTGAATGAGTTTCCTAAAAAACTTATCATTAAAATTAATTTGATGAATGTATAGTGTTTTCTAGAATATAACTTTTAACTTGTCTCTTATTTAAAGTACTATAATACACAACTTATGTATTTAAGGGCTGTTACGTTCTGAATATATCTAAAGATTCATCATCAGTTTATAGTAGTCTACAACTTTTTATTTCGATTATTATGAGTTTGTTTAAAGTATTTTTATTGTGATGTATATTTTATATCTTATAAACTATTAAAGATTTAGATTTATCAATGTTATAGATGTTTGAAATAATCGCGAAATACGTGTTTAAATTTTAAGCACCGTTTAAAACTCTTCCCCTTTACTTAGCGCATTAAAACCAGGTGTTGTAAACTAAATGGCAGTTAGTGCAAAACTTTATCGTTCATTTGGTGTTGCGGTTAAGCCTTATTGAGTATCCAAGTCGGTGCAAGGAACTTTCAAATTCAGTTTGGTGACTTTGAAGATACAAGGTTATTTGTTAATCTATAAGGAATACTGTTACGGCATGATTTAACATAGAACTCTGCTTTAGAGCTGAGTGAGGTAATGGTAAGTTACCGTTACCTACAGTAGGCTCATTCGATCTCAAACGTTTTCTTGTTGTAGTGAAAAAATAAACAACAAGAGTATTTAGTAACAGTGTACTTGGAATTCTTATATCTTTAGGACAAATATTCTCTATAATTATGGAAATTAGATATAACCATCTGCTCCTTAAATATGTTTTTCATGAGATGATCCTGGCAATACTTCAAAGGAACTTCCACGTATCCTTTAAAATCAATTATATATTATGAAATAAGTTTGCGTTATCGTACAAAATAAATTAAAACTTTGTATTCTTACAGAGTAATAAGAAGATTGATTGATATTAATTACGTCTAAGTTTGTAAAGGATTTAAAAGAATGTCATTTGTTAATAAATAAATTAACAACTCTCTTAATGTTTTTACTATTGGGATTTGGTGTCTTCTCTCACAATTTTAGGGTTATTTATCCACCACGTTGTGAAACTGTGAGTTGGTAGGTAATACAATAGATAAGTATATTAGAAATTTATTAATAAATAAATAATTCAATACTTCAAAAGAGTGTCTATTTGAATAACATATTCGGTAGTGTTTTGTATGATGATTGTTTTTACTGTATTAAAGAAAAAGTAATGATTATTATACATACCATAGTCCTCGTTACCCCGACAATTTATCATATCCAAATAACAACCGTTACTAAAGGTTCTATACTTGTAATCTCTTATTGTGGACGCACCACAAACGGGGCGATAATATTCCGGACAAAAAGCAGGACATGACTCTCCGTACATTTTTCTTGTTATAATATTATGATTTGGTACGCAAGAACTCATTTTAACGGGGATATATTCTAAAACAGATTTAGTCGGAGTCTTATTAAGATTTTTTTTTTTATCCTACAGAACAATGAAATTATTACATAATGCTTAAGTTATGTTTACTGCACCACTTTGGAAATTTCACTAGTTTTACCGTCTTTCAATCTTGAATAATATTTGAGTCGCTGCCCGGTTACTAAAATACAAACCACCGAAAATAAAACAAACCTACTATCAGCGAGTTACCTCACACTTTACCGTTGGAATCGTTGAAGAGCTACCATTGAAGGTATAACATGTTCTGAAATTTGCTTTTTAAACTTTTTATACAACCTTTTATAAAATCAAAATCCCTCGTCCTAATATATCCGTTCAAAATTAACACAGTTTCTTGTTAATAATATTTACACATTACAGCAAGGTAGTAATGCTCTTTATAGTGGTTTACTGTCTGATATACAATACCATTTATAACGTGTAGAGCATGGTATTAAAGAAACAACTCCAACCTGTGCCGTTGCACTTCGTGTCCAACATCATTGCACAGTAACTTGGAAATAGTTTGTATGTTGAATTATCAAAATCAAAACCGCAAACTGGTTTATCAACTTTGGTTTTACATTTGATTCTACAACTTTTACAATCGATAAAGTTAACAACTGAAACAAAAAATATACGTTTTTTTAACCATATTAAGTAAATTCAAAGTATCATTAAAAAAATATCATTTATTCTCAGTAATATCACGTTAATTAAATCATATTACTCATACTAGAAATAATTTATAATGTACGTATAAATGTAAATCCAATACATACAAATAGTTACATGTAAATACTTGGAATGATTATATAGCTTTGTAATAATAAAAAAAAAATTGTTATAAAAAACTTACAATTGAAAATCACAAGTAGTAAATAATTCATTTCAATTGCGTTTTTGTTCTACAATCGATGTTTTGCTGTTGCAAGGATGACAATGATAAAAACGGATTAATAAATCCAATCAATGATTTAATTGATTTTTAACGCAGATCTGTTTGATTGATTGATTGAAATCAGTCACCGTAATTTAGCTCTTTACGTAAATAATTTCTTATAAATATTGTAGAAGACGTCAGAAACGTTTAAAGTTCTCTGCAACTCAACTCAAGTCTTCTTCGAATTTTACATTTTCATTGGTGTCCTTTGCCAGATACCGTCTAGGTAGGTACCACCGCAGCTCCTATTGCAGCCCACAAACAGTACCGTGCAAACTTTGGTGTGTTCGGGTGTGAATCTTGCTGTATGCTGGTGAAATTAATGCGTTAACGAGAAAACACCTTACGTCACAACGCGACGAGCGCAATGTGCTATGTATATTATAAGATACTTAACTATCAGGTGAACGCATTGCTCATATAGTCGCTTCATCGAAAAAAATAATTACGTACTGTACATTTTAGCAATCATAATTTAATTCATAGTTTTAACTTTTATGAAAACTGATTGATAATGAAATCAAGCAATTTCGATCCCATAAAACATATATAAATATACTATATATTTAAGTTCAACTCACGCTGGTTCCAAGTGTATTTTCTATTCATGAAACATAAAGCGCAAATGCATTTGCTTGGAGGGCTCCTTTGAAGAAAACTTGTGATCTGAAAGAATAAATTAAAGTTATTTAAAAGAAAGTTAAGTTATGACAAAGTGATTTAAGTATCACATCTGCTCAGTAAAATTGACTGTAGAATCTAATTAATTAACTTTCATAAAATGGCAATAAGGGGAATAATGTTTACAAAAAGTCCAGTAAGGAGCAAGGATTTTTATAGAGCAACTCATTACTCTGGTGTATTTGAGAAATAAGATGTGAAGTTTTACTACTCTCATCATTATTTTTTTTTCCAGATGAAATTTATTTTTTTTTTTATTTGACAAGGCGATGAAACAAGAAAAGCGTTCACCTGATGGTAAGTGATACGCTTGCCTATAACCATGGCACTGGTTAAGATAGTAGTCACAGTACCACGTTACGGTATAAGGTGTTAAGTCCCGTTACCCCAGTAATTTCCCTAGCTAACAACGCCTTTCATGAATATAAATATAGCCTTTTTATGTACATGATTTTCTAGGCTTAAAAGGATATTTTTCGACATTAAGTTAGTCAGAGACAAGTATTAAAATTCTAGATACGGATAACTAGTGTAGAAAATTTCATTTTATATAGGATTTGCTGAACGCCTGGAATCCACATTCCACTATTGGCGAAGTGTTGGTAAAGGTCACAGGATAAGCTGCTGCCCTTTCCTTTGTAAATTGAACATGGGTTCATACATTCTAACCCGTCTCCACACCGAAAAAACTTGCTTGAAAAATGAGAAGGGACTAAAAAATAAAAATTATGATTTTGGACTTAAATTATGTACTATGAATTGTAAATTTAATTTATTGAAATTATTCTTAGTTGTATTTTAAAACTGAATTTTCAATAGTTTTACAACGTCTCGACACATTCTGCATGTATGTAAATTTTAAGTTCTAGTATAAGTCTTTTGGGAGTTATAACACCTTAGTAAGTGCATATGTTATATTTGTTTTCAGTAAGAAGCATTATCATTTATCACTCGCAGATATTATTTGGTCTTTCAACTTGGTGAAATAACCTCTTGTTTAAATTAAGTCTGTTCCGAGACTAACGTTTTACCCGGAAATTACCTTTTTAATCTCATATTAAGGGTATTCTTCTTTTCATTAGAAATTTTGTTGATATTTGTGTACTTCATTATTATCATCTCAATTTTTCCTCTGTTCTCTATTCAATTAATATATATTATATTTTACAGTGCATATAGTCGTAGAATGACGGTTGTATGAATGTTAATAATAATATTACCAAATATTTATAATATTAACTAAAATTTGAGTTTTTTACTGTTTATGTAATTACTCTAGCATTTCAAGTGCTTTACAGTATTTATGGCTACGGTGGTACTCGGGCGATAGTTGTCCATATGTCATAGTCGTCACGGAGAATAAGTACGCTGAAGTCTTGAAGAAGACGTGAAACTTCATAAATTTTAGGAAGTGTCCAATTTGTGTGTATGTTTTGAATCACCCTAGTTATTACTTTTTAATTGACTATAAATAATTTTAAAAGAACATCAATTCCTACCAAAGATCGCGAGGTTATCCTTATTTAAACGACAATGTCCGTCCGTCCGTTTGTCCGTCAACAATTTTCGATCTCGAGAACTACAAGGGGGTAGGAGGCTGAAGTTTAGCATACATACAGATCTCGCTTAGATAAGATTAGAGCTGAATTTTGTTGGTATGTGGTCGGGTTCTCGAGATGTGGGTGCCCAAATTTTCAGAAATTTTTACGGGCCACTTGTTGAAATTAAAATCATCTTTATTACATTTATAATTTTTTATCTCCATTTCATTGAGTTAAGGTTTTATTTCATTCGTTTTTATTTAGATCTATTGAAGCTTTTTTCTTAAACATTTTTAGAGAAATCTAGTATCTGGCAACATGGATTTCAATTTGGGTGCCAGTTTAGATGCACGGCACGGATCCCGTACTGTGACATTTCGGCGTAACTCCACGAAGGAAATTTGATTTATCTAGGCGAGGTGTTAAATGTCACGCGGAGTCAAATGGATATGGCTTGGTTTTGTCACGTAACCGTTACAGCCTTCGCTATAGCTGAAATGGAGGCTAAATAATATTTTACACTGGTAATATATTTAGGTGGAATATAACATATTCTACTTTATCCCTAACTTTTTATTGTCTCCAAAAAAACTTATTTGTATGGATTATATCGTGTTTATTTAATTGTGTTTAATTTATTTTATGATTCCTACTTTTTGGCCGCTTTGCTGCAGCCATAATCATAGTAGGACTGAGCTGATAGATGTCCTGTTATCATGTAATACCCAAAACTTTTTTAAATTATTATTTATGGTACGATCTATGCAGTTTGAGCTCACTGTATCGTGAAGACCTGAGTTAATATGCTTGGTGTTTTATTTAATATTATTTAAATGGGATTTCAAGTAAATGGTATTGCCCAATCATCTTCTCTATGGAAATTAGTATTTTTTAATTTCCATAACCTAGCGAATTATCGTTGGTAGATATCAGGCTTTTTTGCAAGGATTTGTTGCTTATGAAATTAAGTGTAATGGTTAGTTTTTTATTATTGATTTCCTTGTAATATAAATCATAGTTTTATTATATGTAGCTGCTTCTTTGATGTATTAACTAGACGCTTGATTGTAACACAGAGATCATTGACCATATGTTACGAAGTTTTGATGTGGTTTTCGGACCCGCCTTATACCTCACCCTTGTAATGTAAACCTGTCACCATAACTACTATACTCCAGCTGTGTGTTATTAAGTTAAAAATTTTAGCATGTAACTAATTTCATAAATAAAAAAGTTTCTTGATTTTTTTTTATTTGTCTTTGGGGCTTGTGCTCTTGGTATTAATTTTTTTAATAAGTAATAGTTAAGGAAGTATTTTTATATTTAAATACTTGTCTCAGAAAGTTACTTCTACTCAATTGTCTGACACGGAAAAGATTTTTAAATTTAATATAAAACTACACGTTAGAAATACCATAAACATTTACCGAAGAAACTTCTTCACTGTAAGAAAAAGTTAACCAAATTGGCTTCCACCAACTGTCTAAGAAAGGAACCCAGAACACTTAGTATAACAAAGTTCTTGTAATGTTTTATCTTTATAGAATTAAACCACTTTCATAAGCAGATATTTATTAACTAAACAATACGTATTATTTCTTATAACAATTCAAGGAATATAAACTAATTATTTCCCGAGTTTTAAACATCTAAAATATAACAGAAGAAGAGAAGTACAGGAGAAAGTTGCTTACCTATAAAATCATACGGATATTTTCTATTAAAATATAAATAAATAAATATAATACATATAATAGAAATAAATATAATAATCCTAAACTGCTATGATGTATTTTTCATTCTTCATTTAATTTTTTCTTTTTCACTACACTTCATTACCACATGGTTCACTTCAAATTACGACGTCAACCAATGGTCCTGTCTGATCCAAATTACTTCGCAAAGTCATGTCTACCTAATACATTGCGATGTGTGTAAAAAAAAAACTATAATTTACTATTAGAGCAATTCTCCAAAAGAACACAAAGGGAT
The DNA here is from genome assembly GCA_018246255.1 of Pachliopta kotzebuea. Lineage (NCBI taxonomy): Eukaryota > Metazoa > Arthropoda > Insecta > Lepidoptera > Papilionidae > Pachliopta > Pachliopta kotzebuea. The sequence goes on along the minus strand of DWLS01006132.1, from coordinate 1,840 downwards.
TTTGTGTATAAACGCATTGTAATATATGAGATAAAAACTGAATGATTTCGTATTGCTTTAAAATAATTTTCTTAATACATGAAATTTTTGTGCGATCGACTGCGTGATTGTAGTATATATATTTTCTTTAGAATCTTCTAGAAGCTATATAAAGAATAAGTTTAAGTTACAGTACTTTTGTTATTTTGTATCATCAGAAAATTTTATCTCTGTAGATTATATGTGCGGCTTTAAACGCATAGAAGAAAGTAGCTTGTTGGTCGAAAATTATTTCGTCCCTGGGACCTATAAACTATATACCTTCAATTTGTTTTACCCACACAAAAGATTGTCGATTTAGTGTTTTATTTTCGGGTCGATAGTAGCCTATTTTTCTCCATCTATCTTCTCAACTTCCACAATGTTAACAGAGGTGTTTATGCGTGAAAACAATCTCTCACACTTTCTCATTTATAACATGGACAGGCGTGTAAACAGACTAAAATCGTATTATAACATGTTGATAGTATTTGTATTTGATATCAAATTTACTTAAACCTATTTAATCTTTAAAACATTAGGAGTAAAATTTACTGTAATAATATTATGGTGGTAAATTTTAGATAAACTGATAACAATTTTTGCTGATAGAGAAATATTTCTTTTAGGCCCGTAACTGCGCATCTGTTACTTTATTTGACCTTCATGTAACAAATGTTTCGTCGGGCCGTAAAAATAATATGACGCCTTCTTTTATAATTTGATTTAAGATAGGAAATGACAAAAATTTGAATATTAATCTATCATGAATTTTCTTCACAAATAAATATTTTAAATAAAATACAAGTATTAATGGGATTGGTTTGTGTATGTTAAAAATCTGCTAAGAAACCCAATGTCTATAATATAATCATAGTATATATGTATTACTATATATATAGTAACATAATCGAGAAAAATCTTCTTCTCACTAAAAATTAAATACATACAACAACATAGCCAATAATTTACCAAAATTTAATAAATATATCACTTGATTGTGAGTGTATAAGTTCTACTAAAGAACTAAATTTTCATGAAAATCATTAAATTCACGCAAACAATCAATTTGGTATTTTATAAAAAACAGTTATATAAATGAGAAATAATGGTGATTATTAAGAGCACTAATATATAGTTCATTTGTATAAACTGTTCCTAGTACCTATACTAGGTATTGATCAATAGCTACACAGAATCTCTGCTAGAATTTAAACGAGAAATAAATTGGAATTCCTGTGCAGGGTGTACACATTTAATGGCAGCGTTATTTACTGCACGAATTTATCGGAAATATTTATTTTGTAAATGTAAATATTACAACTGTTGTAACTGTTCATTTAATATACTATATGATATACAATACTGCTTATTAACCTGTCATAAAGCAGTATTAACAATAGGAGTGATTCGTGTACGAGTTTCACTTCTATCTTGTCTAGCTATGTAATAAAAAAAATATTAATTATAGGTAGAAAAAAAATAAAACTTCAAATGTGAAGAGCGTCTATCTTTAGCTTAAGTTGTGGTACAAACAACATCTTATATAAAGATATAGTACGTGTCAAGTAAGTATGATATTATAAAAAGGTATTAACTGACTAACAGCCTAAGAATCGAACCACGGACCTGTGTTATAAAGCAAGCATGTTTAATGCGGTCTTTCGTCTAAAACAGTGATTCCCAAAGTGGTCTATATCGACCCCTTGGGGTCTATGAAAACCTGCAAGGGATTTACGTCAGCGAAAAAAATTTGGGGGTCCACGATAGTGGATCTCAACACATCCTTCTCACTAAAAATATTGACTTATTGCTTATGTTA
>DWLS01006131.1:0-11944 GCA_018246255.1 Pachliopta kotzebuea | reverse complement strand
AGAAAAGAGTGAATAGGCACTTATTGGGTCAATGCGCTTTACCATCATAGACCATATCACCACTTAACACCAGGTGAAATCGTGGTCAAACATTGACCCTTGACCAATAAAAAAAAAAGATTAACAACTTGAATTTTACTGATGGTAGATCACTTTGGCTGGAGACCCATAAAGTTATGGAATAAACTCCCTGCCGAGGTTTTCCCACGGAGCTACGGAATTGTTCAAAAATAGTGTCATAAGGGGTCACCGCTGTAGCCGTCTATAGGCTACGGTAACTGCTTACCATCATGCAGGCCGTTTGCTTGGCACCTCAGTGATATAAAAAAAACCGTCTAGGTAGGTACCACTACAGCTTCCATTTCTACCGCCAAATAGTAATGTGCAAAAATTACTGTGTTTACTGAAAGGTGCTGTAATGTTTGTGTAATTACTGAGGTTTTTTTTTTATTGGTTAAGGGTCAATGCTTGACCACGATCCCACCTGGTGTTAAGTGGTGATATGGTCTAAGATGGTAAAGCGCATTGACCCAATAAGTGCCTATTCAATCTTTTCTAAAGAGATTAAATACCTTTTGTTTCAAAGCGATGAGCGCAATGTCGTGCAGTGTATACCATCTTAACCAGCACCATGTTATATGCAAGCGTATCACTTATCATCAGGTGAACGCCTTGCTAATATCGTCGTCACGTCGAATAAAACAATAAATAATAAACCTGTTGTCGCGATCCCAGAGCAAGAGGCGCAGGTGGTTGATGATGGTACTGGTGGCGAGGCGCACGAGGATGCCTGGGTTGTCGGGCGCGTCGCTGATGGTGTGGCGCGTGTAGCCGCGCTCCATGTCGTAGTTCTCCGTGTCGCCGTCGAGCAGAGCGGAGCGCATGTCGCCGGATATGACCCTCGCGCCGCGCTTGGGCGTCGCCACGTTCTCCTCCGGCACTGCTGCCGACGATACGGTAAAACAGTCACTTTTTTGTTAAGATTTTCTTATATTATCAAAACATAACCTCATATGAGCCATAGATAACAGGATTACTCTAAGGCCAATATGGAAGAACATCACTGCGACTAGTATGCTGCAATCCAAGATAATTAAAAAAAATATAATTCTAGTGCTCACGTAGGAGACCGCGATGGCGGAGGTCTGTACTCTTAGTTTGCGTCTTTTCCTGTATGGCATCGAGCAGCATGTCGGGCGTCACCAGCGAGAACGGCCGCACCACCGTCAGCAGTTCCTCCAGACTCATCAATGTAAGACGCACGCATTTCAGGATCTTCTCCTGGTACGAGACATGACATGGTACAACCTTACTTATTACTGTTTTATCAATAAACTGATGAAATGAGTACAGTATACAGAGGCAGTAATTACAATATTTAGAAATTGGTGTGACATGGTGGGCAATACCCTAAGAGGAGAAGGCTATGTTCAGCAATCCGTCATTAATAGGCTGAAATGATGATGACATTGATTTTACTTACAACCTGCATCATTCCACTCTCCGATTTGACCCACTGCTGGTTGGCGTTGAACCAGCTGCAAACCGCTTTGAATATATCCACCTCCGGCGCGAAGAACGAGTCCCGCTCCAGCAACCCTTGCAGTGCCTCCTGTGGCATTTACACACAATGTACCAAATGTTATCTCATCTCAAGTCGTTTACAAACACCACCTCAGTAACCTTTATTGGTCAGGAGCAGCTAGTTCCAGTTTTAAGAGTGCTGAAGCTACAGAAATCGAAGCGAATCAAGGTGTATCCACCTTTTGTATCAAGCCAACATGATCAATGTTATACTCAACTTACTGATAACTAGTACGGAAAAAATATATGATACGCTATTAAAATCTCATAGCTTTTCAATATGGAAAAACGCATATTGAACTCGAGATTTCATTCTTCAATTTGGCATTGACTACGATTTAGTCAAACGTGTGTCCGAATTTCGATATGATTGTTCCCTGGCCAAATGATAAGGCCGACCAAAATAAAACTTGGCATTAATATTCAGGTGAGTACAAAGGCGGATCTTAGCCATATCAGTTATGAATCGGCCAACCGGAAGTGGTGCCGAAAGTTAACGAGTATCTTAATAGTGCATATTTTTATATCTTTATTGAAGTAAAAGTATTGGTCTACAAAACAAAAATTCTTTTGTACTTCCGATTCTGGACGACCAACCGGAAGGTGCCCCAAAAATTGAATACCGATATTTAGAATTATCGCAAAATTGACAGTGAGAATAATAGCATTTCTCATACCAGCGTTTATTAATATCTAAATTCCTTTATCTCTCACTCAGATTACCATGGAATTAGAATTGAATATATACCAGTATATATACACAGCAAAAATGTAAACATTTACCAATACTTACAACTGAAAGTTGCAAAAAGGAGTCATGCTGAAGCACTTCAGCTGCATTTCGATCCAGGAAATTGTAACAGTAATCCATCAACGCGTCCAACCCATAGAGCCTGCGGGAAATGTCTGATAATAGAGGCTTTATAGGTATGTAGGTAAAAATTATTGAACAGGCTATATCTAGAATTCTTTAAAGTTTTCACACCATACAGTGATTGAAGTAGACTACGAATATAAACAAAAGCAGAATGATTTAAAAAAGTATTTTTTTTATTTTATGGGGACTAAGGGAAAACATTAATTTTTATCATGAACTGTTGTAAGCTCTAAAACAATTGGATACACCAAATTTCTTATTACTGTGAATATTGACAGCACATCACCTGGCAGCATCGAGCACCGCACAGACGTTCCTCAGAGCGAGCACCTGCCGTAAGTAGTCAGATATAGCCGACTCTAATTCCTGGAAGTTGAATTGGTGCGCAAGGCCCAGCATGTCTAGTACAGTATCCTCTCGAAGCAGGGACAACCCCATGTGCCCTATAGAATAAATATATCAATATACACTAATGTAATAATGGTTTCAATTATAAATTACCAGCATTATTAAATTAAAAGTCTAAACTCAAGTATGCTGGTGCTAGGGCAGTGGTTGACACCCTAGGTAGATACCACCACAGCTTTTATCTCTTCAGCCCAACGGCTGTGTGTAAACATTACTGTGACCTAGTTTGATGGAAAGGTACGCTAGTTAAATTACTAATGTAAAGAGACTTAACATCTTATGTCTCAAGGCGACAAGCGCAATTTGGAGCTGTGTATACAATCTCAACCTGTGCCATGTTATAGACAAGCATATTACATACCATTAGGTGAACACCTTGCTTGTCACATTGCCTTGGCAAATAAAAAAAATGTCTAAAAAAAGTCTAATAAATATTTTATTTATTTTTCCTCTTTATTCCTCTTTCTTTTTATCATAATCAAAATAAATAAACAGAAATGTAGTTGTATAGGTGAGCTTAACTCACTTCAAGTTTTCTACCAGCTAATCTTAGTGAAAACGTAAGCCTATATAGGTAGTGCAATGTACAACAATTAATAATAAAAAAATAGCTTTAAAACAATCACATGTACTACTATATAATTCACATACACTACTTACCAGAATAAACATATCTTAACAAGGCCTTGAAAGCTTGTAGCGGAGCCTGCAACTCAACCTCTGCCTGTATATATAAAATATTTATTTTTGAAATGCAATTTTTACTTAATTACATAATCGGTCATTAAAGAAACTAAGAAAACTTTCAACATGGTGTATTGTATGTGATTATAAACATCTGTAGCACATTTGTATATTCAGAGACTTAAGTAGAGAATTGAAATAAAACACAGTAAATATACACAACAATGAACAATTACCTGATTAGTCTCTCTCATGCCTCCATAGAGAAGAGCTCGGAAGTAATCGCTGCTCGCTGCAAGGATCACTTTATGGGCGGGAATGCGTTGACCCTCTACTATCAATGTAACATCAGAGTACTCCGATGACAAGCAAAGTGATCCAATGTGCTCTGACAGATGACCTGGTGGAGAACCACACATAATATTTTAATTAAACTTATCATGTACCACAGACTGCCACAAACTTAAATATTTGCACAAATGTTAAAACGAAACAGTTTCATTTAAATACTAACTTATGTGTTCAATATCTCCCACTCTTGTGCTGGGAGAGTTGTTCACCGTCATATACTGGTGTTGGCTGCTCATCTTTTACCTCCAGCATCCGAAAGCAACTACCTAAGAAGTAGAATGTCTTTAATATAAATACAATTATCTTAAAATAATGAAAGAAAAACAAAGCATAGGTTGAAAGAGGAAAATTAAAAACCTTTCAACTATTGTTCGGAAAAGAGAACAAGTTTTTTATTTACATGTGCTGTATTAAAGTACATATTGCCTGTCTCAATGACCCTTTAACTTTTTAAGGACACCCTCTTAGTTTTTAATGATTCTCTTAACAAAATTCTGCAACCTTTTGTCAGTCATAGGAAGGACAGTTAGTTTTTATTTAACAAATCCTAGAGTAATGCATAGGACATTCATCACCATTGTTAGATTGTGCAAATATATTATTTTGTTAAACTTAATTAAGTGACAATAGTTCTAACAAAGGAGAAAACACAGGAAAAACAAAATCATCATCATATTATTGGAATGAGAGAAACACTCAGGCAGAAAAGCATACATGAGACCTTATAGAAGCAAAATAAGTTTTTTCATAGTTATTTCTTAAAAAAAAATTACTACAAAAGTTAAGTTCAGAGCTGGGTGTAGTAGTGTATATTTTTTATTATTAACACAGCATAATCCAAAAAACTTAGTTGAAATTTCTTATACAATACTACATTCAGCTAAGATGCTATGGTGTAATAAAGAAAAACTACTAATTGAAGAGAAAAGGTAACCAGTACATGCCGAATGATATAATACATTTTTTTTAATCTTATAATTAATGTAGATAACAAGAACATTTCATATCAGAAGATTTATTAAAAAAACAACAAGTACACAATTATTGTTCAGTAAAACGTGAAATGAGAAAAGATCCTAAAATAGCAACAGTATTTATAAATTATAACTTAGAACACCAGTTTATATTACTTACACAACATTAGTCATATAAAAAGAAATACTGCGGCTTTTGAATTGTACTGTGTTAATTTTTAGTGAAATTTTAAACATTTTTATTTCGTTGTTTTAGTTCTTTGTTCTTTTATAAATTTTGTGTAATACTACTTTATATTCTACGTGAAAACTACTGTTACCGATTTTATTAATTGCAGAATTTCTGGGACAAAAAAATATTTTAACTTAGAAGTACCTAACTTCATAAATAATATTTAGCTAATCACAAAGGAATAATAACGAAGTAAAATCGGCAATATATTGTGAAAGAATTGTACTTTCTTGAACTAGACTTACAAATAATATGTCGCGCAGTAACAAAATGTAAGATCATTACTATTTGTCTACATACCTTCAAAATAAATATGTAGGTAATGTAATAGTGTAATCTATTTACTCTATCGAAATTATAATCCCTATAATCAAAATGATATTTAGATAATATTTTTAATTAAATATGAAAGTGATATCTCAGAAGTTGACAGTTGGTTATTTTGGTAAGATTTCTTTTAAAATTAATATAGCATTGACTACAAGGTATTTAGCCGAATAGGTACAAGAAATAGCAAAACAACAAAATTAAATTTTATTATGTTCATAAAAATACCTATCTATAATAAAATATGTATTCATACTCTCACATAAATTAAAGACAATTTTCCGAAATATAGAACATTGGAGAATATTACATCTTCATCAATAAATTCTAAGACGATTTATTATTTTTATACATATTAAACAAAACCTTGCTTATGAAATGAAAACAATCTGAAAACGTTTATTATATTTTTTTAATTGATTAGGAACGATTTTAATAATATTAAAGAAAATAACACTTGTTGCTTAGTACTAGCTACTCTTTGTTCCTACACTCGTTAAGACCATTAGTTAAAAAGAGATGCTCGTTATCAAATCGGATACGCAATTTTTTCAATTTACATTAAAATTTATTTCTTTGTCATACTTATTTATTTACGTAAATATACTATTTTAATATTTCAGACTATGATAAATATAAGTGCTTTTTTCAAAAATTATTTGAACTTCAAATTTATTAACTTTATTTTAAAATGTTTGAGATGTTACATTATCTATTTACTGTAAATATCCGAACGGAAAATACTAAAACGGAAATTCGTAGCGGGAACGTAATGCTGAATTCTAAACTTAAATGGAGTGATAGGTATTTAATTTCCGATTCCGGTATTTCCTGTTTATGTTGTATTAATAAAAAAATTGCATAGATATTATTGAAAGTATTGTTGTTAATAAATGTCTTTGCACGCAACATTTAATACTACTTTTAATATTGAGAAATAATTTTATTACGTAATAAAAAGTAATATTTTTTTAGTACATTTTGCTGCGAAAAAATGTAACATGTTATATGTGCAATTTTGTCTTAATAATAAAAGACACGAGTAAACAAAAGCAAATGGCTCAAACTCAATAGATTATGTAATTGTAGTTCTATATAATAATTAAAAACCCCTAATGATATTTTCGTAACCTATAGTTAGTTATGTGTTGTATAGTTATGTTAATTTTGTAGTACTTATCTTTAATTTTTTTAGCTGAATAATCGGGCGCGAAAGCATCGTCACAGAAATGCTCGAAGCTGATTGGCCAAAAATTTCGAAAGTACCAACCTAAGAAATGCTGCAATAATTCGGCTATGTTGTCAGAATTATTACCAGTTGTGTAGGCAGGTAAAATTCGTCGCTTTGCTGAACGTAATTTATTTTTCTTTAGTGGTTTGAAAGACGACAATGGAATTGCAATAGCTAGAATATTACCGAGAAAATTCTTCTTTATCCTCAAATTACTAAATGTAAGTAACAAAGCGATGTTTTAGTGTTTCGAGAACTTTTCTGTTTAAAAGGTTGTGGTCCTGCAAAAGTAGCTGCACAATTGATACAGTGCGATGGTCGCGAAAGAAAAATGTTATAATTTTGATTAATGCAAATCAATTAATATTAAATATTTTTTTACAATAAAATCTATTTCAAGTAACTTTATAAATGCGTATTCATTATTTTTAAAAGTGAGTTTTGCGTTGAGATAATTTTTAGTTGACAAATTTTATTTTTAATAACGTTACAGGTGGTCAATAATGAATTGTAAACATTATATAAAACATTGGTAATGATTTGGCTAATGTTTTCTTGGGCGAGAAATGGAAAGGCAGTATAATAATGCACTTCAAAACTTTGACGATTCGAAAACGGAAATATTGAAAAAGAGATTATTAAAGGCCACTAATACAAACGTTTGCGGAAATTTGTCACAAAACAGTTCGCAGCATAATGTGCTCTTAAACACATTGCGCGTGAGTTGAGCTACTCGTAGATTGCATCCAGTACTGTATGCGGGGGCATTGACATTGGTTTAACTACTTTCAGGCGCCAATCTCGAGCAGCATGATCGTGTCCTCGGTGCAGGCGCCTCAGAGCTCGATGCCAATCACACACAATTTAGTTACACATTCAATAGCTCCTGTTAAGATTCATACAAATAATTCTCCGTATCCCCTCCAACTATCCACAGTACATGTGCCTGTTCAAATACCCGGTTCTACTTCTAACATCAATGTCCCTGTTCAACTGACGGCTGCTACAAGTACCATGCCATTACAAATAAACCCGGTTAGTCTACCACTTCAAGTTTCGGGTACAACCAATGTGCCCGTACAGTTGCCTGCCGGTGATACAATCAATGTTCCTTTGCAACTGCCACCAGTTAGTCAGAACATTCAGTTGACAGGGCAAACTTTACCATCTATGCCACTCTTACAAAATCCTCAATCATTGCACAGTTCAATAATCCATGTTCATATGGGTTCAAATCCAGGTAATATTGACGGTACTTCTGACATGAATATGTCCAATTCAACCCAGCTCCAAATGTCTGACTCATCAGGGGTCCAAGTTAAAATGAATAACACAACCTCCATATCACAAATGCAAGTCACATCAAATTCAACTGTAGTACAAATACCAAACTCCCCTAATAATGCAATACAGTTGGCTTTGCCGAGTACTGGGAGTTCAGGCCAAGTGCAACTCCGTGCGCCACAAAGGAATGTGCCACATGTAGTTTATATTCAGACACCGACCGGGCTGAAACCTGTGACCAGTACAGAAGTAATAAGCCAGGCCAGTACCAGCGGAAACCCACCACAGATCATAGTGAGACGACCGGTAAGTGACATTACATAATTATTGTTATTAATAATTTTAATACCAGAAACTGTTATTTTTAAATATTTATAAAATGAGCATTATCTATACATAAGGTCAGAAACCATTTGAAACATGTAGGTATTGTTGGTGTAGTAACATTTATGATATATTTAACTTTAGGCATATTTCATATCTTTGTCCTTATTTGACCATTGATCATTCTGATGTACAAAATTTAAAAATAACAAACATTTCACATGTTATATATTATATAATATTGTTTAACCTATATCAATAGAACTGTTAATATGCAAATAAATATTTAATAAACATTCATTACTATGACTATTGCAAAGCAGTTGAAACATGGTAACAATAAAGTTATTAAATAAACATTATAAAATTCCTTTTAATTTAGTTTTATTAAATGTGCAATATATATAAAAAATCATTGAATGATTATGTAATATTTTTTTAATCTCTGTATGTTTATACCAAATCTCTCCGCTGTTGAGGAATATATGTCCCAACATTGGAAGTCTATAGGCTGATGATGATGATCTTTTATTTTATTGGTACTTAAATAATCTATACATATTATTAAATTATTATTAACAAAAAATATATGGAACTTTTTAAATATAAGAAGACAGATAAAATAACTTAAATATAAATTTAATACACTGAAATCTAAATAACACAAAAGTTAAGTCATTCGCAAACTACTGATAGTAAGTTAAATAGTTAGTAATATGATTAGAAATTCTAAACTAATAATTATTAATGATTTTAATAGTAAAGTATTCTTAAATTTTAAACCATTCTATATTTTTAATGAAGTTTAGTACTAATTACAAATTGATTTTAGTGTTATCAACATTTAATAACAATTGAACCATTATTATTGAGAGACCAATTAGTGTTTATATAAGATACAGCACCAGTGGTATTTGTAACAACTTTAATTGGAACAAAGTAATTTAAATATCATTATAATATCAATTGAAGTTTTAACTGAAAATATAAATGATGCGAAAATAATGCATTTTTGTTATATTTAACATGTACATGAAAAATATTGTTCAAATAATTCAAAAATATCAGTGTTGAAGGGTTTTATTATATTTATTTCATGTAAAAATATTATTTTGTTATAATAGAACTATAGATTGTTTCCTCTCTTTCATTCAAATGTATATACACTTAGAAATATAATTCAACATGTATAAATAAAATAAATACTATTTAAAAAATGCAGCTGGTTCTGACTCAGGTAAGATCAAATTATCCTTCTTTGTTTCAGGTTCCTACTAATCCAAACATTCACTTAATATCAAATGTGAATAAATCAAATATTGCACAAATACCTAAGCCGCAGGGTCAAAATAAAGCGTCAATCCTTGCCCCTGCGAATGCTTCACAGCCGATTGTCATTCAAAAGCCCAAATCTACTGATAAAATGATGGTCCCTGTCAGTATTGCTCCGATGACTCAGGCCAAACAAGCTATTGCATACTTAGGATCAATGAAGAAACCAAATACCAAAAGCATGAATGAAAACCAGTCAATACTTATATCCAGTAATCAACAGACTATCAATTCAAACAATCAAAAACTTTTCTTAACTCCAATGAATATGCCTAAAATACAAAACACAAAGTTTATTCTGCCCGTCACCCTACCTGGTACAATGGCATCTAAAGGTCCAATAATAAATTTACAAATTGCCAATGGACAAATACAAAATGATCCACAAGGCAACATTACTGTCATGAGGGATACTCCGTCTGTGGAAGCCGCAGATATGCCGCCGCTGCAGCCACTGCCCAACTTGGTCAATGTAAACGGTAAAGACATATCTATTCCTCATAGTCCGAATAATGAAAAATCTTACGCCATGTCCATACCAGGTTCAAGAGCTGAACCCACTGGGGAACAAGGTGAATACACTCTTTCAATACCAGAAACCAATGCGTCAATGAATGATGACATTTACACAGTCTCGATAGCCGATGAGGAAGGTGGGCACACCCTTGAAAAATCATTTACATTGGCAATACCAGAGAAAAGTAAGAGTTTGTTAAATAAGAATATCATTGAAAGAGACATGTCGCCCATGACGGTTGCTGCGCCGGCGATCCTTCGCCGTTCCAACTCTGACAATGGAGAGAGGAAAGTTTCCAACGCGAATCTAAAGAGGCGAATCTCGCTGTGCCACGAAAATTTCGGTAATAAAACTAAGGTGACTTTACAACAAATGAAGGAGAACCATTTGGAAGGTCACATAGATTTGGACAACAATGACGACCACCGTGTGCCGTCTCTGTTCTGCGATGAGAAGCTTGATAAAGATTTAGATTTGAAAAATAACATTGGTGATTCGGACCTAGAGGATGACAAGGATAAGATCAAATTGATTCCGGAGGCGAGCATCGACGTTATGTATCAAAATCTTGAACAGTATTCGAGGAATAGTTTAAAACGTAAGAACAGCAGCGAGCCTGCCTCGGAAGAGGACCCACCAGGCCTAATATGGAACAGCGGCGTCGCCCATCTCCAGGGTAGCGGGTTGCAGTTTCAAACAAATGAATTTGGCCTAATCGATTTGGTGGATAGCCGTGCAGGCGGTACAGTGATGGAGAGTCAAAACAACAATTTAACGCTGCTGAAGCATAGGAGCGACAACACCAATAAAGAAAAGAAACCGACGTCCCCCGAGGACTTGTTTAGGTGCGAGGGCTGCGGTTGTCACGGGATGGCCGCAGAGTTCATCACCCCGAACTTCTGCAGTTCAGCATGCCAGACGGAAGTGGAGAAGATTGCGCTCAAGAAAAAGGATAAGGATAGAGCTGAATTGATGAAAAAGAGGAACAAGGTGAAGAAACTCCTGATGAGGAAACAGATGTCCGAGTCGGAGGCAATGCAAGAACTCAAGGACGGCAAAGTTTCACCCAAACATTACGACTCTGGCGACGCGCAGTTAACGGAAACCGCTTTGCTGAAAATGAGTGAGGACTTGATCGAGGACGAGAAGTATCCGTGGATGTGCGGAAAGAACGGATTCTCGTGGATGCGCTATCTAGACATCTGCAAAGCGAAAGCTGCGCCCGTGAAATTATTTAAGGATCCATTTCCGTATAACAAGAACGGGTTCAAGGTGGGCATGCGTTTAGAGGCCATCGACCCCCAGCACCCGGCGCTGTTCTGCGTGGCCTCGGTGGCGGAGGTGCAGGGCTACCGGATGCGGTTGCACTTCGACGAGTATCCGGACCTGTACGACTTCTGGGTGAACGCTGACTCAGCGGATGTCTTCCCGGCGGGTTGGTGTGAGCGCAACGGGCGCGTGCTGAAGCCGCCTGCTGGCTACTCTCCAGCCACCTTCTCCTGGCCGCTGTACCTCAAGAAGATGAGGGCCGTCGCAGCGCCGAGGCATCTCTTCTCGCACATAACCACCACGGTCAGTCAGTCAGTCTTATTCACTTTATATTATTTGTATATAATGACTATTCCTTCTTTTTACAGTCTTTGATTTTTTTTCTTCAGAGTTCCTTTAATTTTTTGTTTAAATGTTTAATCAGCTTCAGTTTATATAAATTTTTAATCTGTTATACAATTCCGGTTAAAAAAAGCGGTCTTCCCCAACAACTGCGACATTGGGTTATTCAAGAAAAGAGCATATTGTTATCTCAAGGGTAGGCAACGCA
>DWLS01006130.1:0-11944 GCA_018246255.1 Pachliopta kotzebuea | reverse complement strand
CAGACCCCCGCCAGACCCAGATGACCTAGCCAGTTCCCGCCATACCACGCGGCTCTAAAACTGCATCGTTATCGGCAAGGCACGCGTTTGACAAATCATTTTCCCGAGCAAAATTTTCATTCATATTCATAGTTGATTTTTTATAATTCTTAATGTTAGTTAATAAAACGTTGTTGCAGTGTAAATATTTAGTCATGCGCGAGTCGTAGCTGTACCAATCGCACGTCCTAGGGTATGATTTAAGATATTAACATTTGTAGGTGATGTACTTAATATTATACATATACACTAGTAGAAGGAAAATAAATCATATCACTTTTTAAAAATGTTCCATTACAAAGTTTACATTTTGTGTTTTAATATATTTTTTTACTATACTTTACATTTAGGTAATTATTTATTATTTCTGATAATATAGTTTACTTAGGAAAAATAAACATAACAAATAAATATAAAATTTTATACGTTAAGATTTCATTTTGAAATTAGTGTTTCATTGCATAAAGACATTCAAATTTTTGTATAATTAAAAATTAGAGTAATGAATCCAAATCTCACAAAATTATATGTATTGTTTTCTGCGATATTATCGCAAGAAAAGAAAGCAAACATTCTATAATCATGTGCTGAAATAAATTGCATTAGACTTCTGATAATCACTTACCACTCCTTTAAAGAGACAGAATTTTTACTTTTGTTTATAAGTATGCTTGAAAAAGACTGTATGGCTTATTTGTTGTAATTAATAACAAAAAGGTACATTCAAAAGAAAACTAATACAAGGAAAAATAGGTTTTTAGTTCAATTATGTAGTAGATTATGTTGCTCGGGTAGTAGTTTAGGTCATGGCGAACGACGCAAGGTTTTTAAAACCTTTTTTTATACGCACCGCAATGCAAACATATTAAAAATTTAATTTTTATTTAAAAATATTAGAAACTTGCAATTTCCCAAAAACACATCCTTATTATATTAAAATCTGTATTCCATTTCATGCAATGGTTCATTATGTTACAAATGGCTTATTCTGGGATTTGAAGGTGGGTTTCTCTGTTCTGTAATCTGTACAAATGACCTTTTAAAAATTTTCCTCAACTTTTCTTCATCCCTTTTTTTTGTAAAAATAACCTGTGTTTTGTCACTAATATTATGTATTGGGTCTTGTGAAACTCACCCCTGTGTTTGCATGCAACAAATGCCTTCGTTTTTTATCTGAAATCATATAACTGGTGTAAATTTTTATTAGTACTCTAGACACGTCTTTAATTGCTTAGTGAATTTCTTTCCGTATAAAATAATTTAATCTTTGGTTTCTCTCCCATTAAAAATTCTCCCTAAAAAAATGAGCCCTGCTCAAAGAATAGAATATTTGAAGATATACACATATGTATAAAAAGATAAACAGGTTAGAGATTCAGTAATAGTAATTTAATCTGTTGCTAAATCCCGCGCTTTATATTGTACACTTTATTGATGATGTAGTACTAAAGTCAATCCCTTTTTGGTCCCTTTCCCCACTCTGCCCTTTTCAGAATCCCTCGCGGAAGGACCTTAACGTGCAAATGATGATGGAGATCGAGTCTGCTCTTATGGGTGCTGAGATCATACGCACTCCATGCGTCTTCATACGGCCGGACGTAGACAAGGCTACAGCTAATAAAGTTAAAGACATCGTCGGCAATCATCAGGGCGAGATTTGTGGTGAGTTAAAAATATATCACTTTAAACTGGTAATTTTTCTACCGACTAAATGTTAAAGGTATATTACTTGAAATATATTCTATAGGTTTGTAAAGTAGTCGTGCCCGTTACACGCTTTGACGTGGTACTGGTTATAACCCTACTAAGCTCCAGCTTCCGGTGAAAGAAAATATCGTGAGGAAACCGAGACAAGGATAACAGCTTTCGAAGACAGTTCCACTAAACCTCCATTTGGCCAGTTTTGACTACAAATTACCTTGATTTCGTGATTGTGAGAAAGGCTCTGGGGTTCCAGTATCAGATCAATAAGGGAGATGTTTTATATTTATATATACGTGTGTATTTTAATTTAACTATCATTATTGATGGATAGAGGATGAAGAAGACGCGACCCACATCATCTACCCAACAGTGGATCCAATGGAAGAGGAGTATGCGCGGCCTGTGTTCCGGCGCAATAACAGCGTGCTTGTGCATTGGTACTATTTACCCGACAGTCACGATACCTGGAGCCAGACTGATTTACCTGTAAGTTATCATAACAACTACATGATAATATCACTTTACATGTATATACGTGTGACCGCGATTTTTTTGCTATTTTTTACTAAGGTCTGTCACGATACGGGCGGACATTGATATAAGCTATAACAATATGGTTCTACTTGGGGTACATACAGCACCCCACAATGCTCGTAACCTAATGAAACAATATGGGTCCTATCGCCCCAGTAATTTTCATTCTAATTTATATTTACATAAAGTCTTATACGAACATTGCAAGTAGGCACAAGAGTAACAATATTACCAAATAATCGTATTAATTGATTTTAACACCGTTTATTAAAAGCTGATATGCACTACTAATTTAAGTCTGACAAATTAATAGCCGATTTGTATAACCCACACGCCTTTAAATCAATGAATGCTTATTCGTGGGATAATACATCATACCAGTAAAGTGTTTAATATAATATTCATTACACAAAATGGTAATTTATAATGTATATACCTAGTTGTAGGAGACCGCCTACGTATGTGTACGGTATAGTATGCAAACATTTACGTTTTTAAGTTAGGTGCTATTCCTAGTAATACTGGGTTATCAAGACTTAAAGTATCTCTCAAGGTGATGTGAAATATTGTATAATTTGAATATTATATACATAATGTGTAAGATTATATTTTTTTTAATTGTTCCAGGTCGAGGTGCCAGAGAGCGTTAGCTGGGAGTGTACAAGGTCTGAGCCGTGGCGCGTCACCGCCACCTGGGTCCTTGATCTGCCACAGTACAACGAATGGATGAACGAAGAGGACTATGAAGTAGACGCTTCCGGCAAGAAAAAGGCAAAATAAATTATTTTATCCAATTTTTAAGGGTCATCCACAATGTAATGCTGTGATTAATTAATCACCCTAACTCTTGCCACATTGTTATGGGCCAGCATATCACTATATTAGGTCAATGTTTTGCTCATCTCGTCATAGAATAAAAATTAAAGTTTTTAATATGTGGTAAAAATTTAAGGGTTTTATCTGGTATTTTTAAATGATGTATGTACTTTTGTTTTAAATGTTTTTAGCTTATATTTTACATACAGGTACATAAGCTGCGGCTCTCCGTTGACGACCTGATACCGGGTTCTGAACCATCGAGTAAGGTAAAGAAGAGTAAGAGAAAGCGTTCTCCTTCTCCACCGCCACAGAAGCATGGAAAGAGGAAGAGGTAATATACAATTGTTTTTGTATATTAGGTTTTCAATAGTTTTTGAGTATTATATCATGATAACTTTATCTAGTTTTATTAAATGAATATTTCTTTAAGCCGCATCATGAAGCGACGAGATAATGATGGCGAAGATGAAGAAGATAATGCGTCCAGAGACAACACAGACACCGCACCGACTCCTGAAGCTGAACGCTCTACTGATAGTAAGTACATTGTTTGTGGAATTACGCAGATTATATTACACCTACATTTATAAAAAATTGAGAAAATTTATTTTTATCGGAATACTATGTATGGTAGAGCTAACTTGCTAACAAGTACTCATAATATTTTATCAGATCTTGTGTCCACATAGCAGGTATCTAATACAGGTTATTAATTATATGCCGACATGTCAATTCCAGCTCCTGCCGCCCCCGTACCAGAGCCTACGCCGGCTGCGGAAGCGCCAGCAACGCCTGCGCCTGCTATGGACGTGCACGACGACTCTCAGGGCAAGCACAGTGATTCTAATACACAGGTGACTCACTATTATTAATATTTTGTCACAAATAACGTATTATTTTAGATGATAATTTGTATAACGAGCAAGATGTATAACGTCGAGCTCCAGATAGACACACGGAAATCTTCTGGAAAATTTACAAACAAGTTTACATGTTGATGTATCTTGCAGGAGATGCTTACTAAAGAAGAGTTGGAGGACAACGTCACAGATCAAACTCATCATATCGTGGTACCATCTTATTCCGCCTGGTTCGATTACAACTCAATTCACACCATTGAAAAGCGTGCTTTACCTGAATTCTTCAATGGAAAAAATAAGTCGAAAACACCTGAAATATATTTAGCGTACAGGTCAGTAACTAAAGTAGACAGTCATAAATAAAATCTCATTGTAGTCCAGTATTTATCACCCTTACTACTGCGAAATTATTATGGGTGGGATTACCGTTTACCATCAGATGACCATTTCGCTCGTTACGTTGCTTTGTGAAATAAAAGAGTTATCTTGTTTACTAATTCTTTTCGTTTAAACAACTTTTTTTTATCATCAGTATTTAAAATTATCAGATGTATATTATTACATGAATTTGGTAGGTTTTTTGTAATGTAAACCAAATTATTAAATAAATAAATGTAATATTCCCACTACTCGAATCTGGGGCGTTTTAAAAAAGATAGAGATCAGGCCATTTTTTATCCACTATGCACTACAAAATAGAGGCTGACGTGTGTCACGTATTTATCAAAGCTTTCATTCTTGGATGATGTTTTCTGTTACTGCAGGCTCAAGCTCAGTGCGGATCGTATCAACGACTTCTAAATGTGTGCTATTTACTAAGATCAAAATATGGTTTTTGCCTTATCAATTATTTAATCCTCATTTGTTAACATTGTGTGCAGGAATTTTATGATCGATACGTACCGTCTAAATCCAACGGAGTACCTGACCAGTACTGCGTGCCGACGCAACTTAGCGGGAGATGTCTGCGCGATCATGCGCGTGCACGGCTTCCTAGAGCAGTGGGGCCTCGTCAACTACCAAGTAATATTTTTTTTATTTCAATAATAGGTCTAGTAGGACTTACTAATCTTTTTTCATTGCACCACATTTATCGACTTTCGATTAAGTCTGGATACGTCTGCAAAATGACTAGCCACAATGCCTCCTAAAACTCAAACCACACATTACACTTTGGCCGGTATTACCGGTTGCATCCATCTTGATAATCTTCTGTAAGAAAGATCTACCACCTGAAATAGATGTTAAATCAGATTACTCCAGTAATCATCTTGATAGTAATATAATTATGTGGGGGGTGACGGGCCTACTAATAAAATTCCCTCCAAATGGACATTAAGGAAGCTGTTTGTTTGTAAGTCTCGCATAATTGAACATATTGATAGAACGAAACTCTGAATCACAAAACTTAATTGAACATTTCTTTACAGCTAGAGGCGGAATCTCGTCCAACGGCTATGGGCCCACCGCCGACATCACACTTCCACGTACTTTCCGATACGCCTTCCGGTCTCCAACCGCTGCAGTCCAGGCCAACACAGCTGCGGCCGGGTAAACAATATTGTGATATTTCCATAACAGCTTTTATGTTTTTGCACTTGTTTGAAAAAGTAGTCATTACTTTTTTAACAGTGATACTATCAGAATAATCATTTATGACAAACCTATGAGGTTCGTTTATTATTATCCTAAAATGAGTGGACTATTGATGGGTAAAGTACGAATAAATTTTATCCAATGAAACCTTTTTTTTGTATACATATATTCTTTTGTAATTGAATGTGATCTTAAATTTAAAGTGTATTTGTGATTCTTTTAATGTTCCATTATAAGTAATGAAATATATCATTAATTTTTTTTAAAGTCTACTTAATTGTCTTTTAGCGGAGAACGCGGCTGTACCTAAAGTGGAAGCTGGCTTGCCTAATGGTGCCGATGTAGCAGGCGCGCCTGCTGCCGCCGCACCTATTAAACAAGAGCCCACTTTAGATATTGGTAACGCGCCGGGACTTAAACTAGACCAGGTAACGTCGTCACTACAATTCATTATTATCATCATTTCAAGCTATTGTAGTACAGACATAAGTCTGCCGAATTGATCATTCTGTTCTAATTGACAAAACAGGACTATGTCTAGCTAGGTTTAGTGTGGATTTACTTATGATGAGGATGATAACAACAGTAATTAACAGAATAAATTAAATAAAAAAGTAATTAAAAAAATATTAAACTGCTTTAAAAATTATTGCAAACCACAAATCTGTTTCTGATCAAAACAATTTTCCTAAAAAAACTTTTTCGTGATTGTCATTTATTATATCTCGCAATTTTAAATTCAGTTATAAGTTAAACTGATTTTAATTTATTATATAAACTTGAAAGTTGTTATTAAACTTATATATTTAGTGAGAAGGAAAAAGATAACAATAAGTGATGATTTAACTAATTCATATCCAGTACCGTGGTGGATCTCGGGGTCGCGAATGGACTGAGCAGGAGACGTTACTGCTCCTTGAAGGACTAGAGCTACACCGCGACGATTGGAACCGAGTAGCCGCGCACGTGGGCACGCGTACGCACGACGAGTGCATACTTCACTTCCTGCGGCTGCCCATTGAGGAGCCCTACTTACAAGACTCTTCTTCAGGTAACAATTGTATGTGATTTTGTTATCCAATATAACATGTCTTTTACTATTTTATCTCATAGTGAACTGCTTCGGTGAAAGCATTTCTCTGAACTCGTCTGGCTAGTTATTATCTTCATTTTGTAAAATCCATCGATTTACAGCATTTATGTGTTCCGTCTGTTAATATATCATAGGCAGAATATTCCGGACGAGTGAACTTTACCATCCACAGTTTCATTGCCACTTACATTGAGAACTGAAGTCAACTGTTGTTATTTAATTGTAAACAAAAAAAAACTTTGAGTAGTGATAACTTTAAAAACTATCAATAATTCTTAATAGCAACTGTACAACTGTAATACAGTTGATAACATTGAATATATTCAAGGGTTTTTTGTTAATGACAGCTAAAATTTGAAAAAAAAAATACAGTTGCTATAGTCAGTTGCTTTTTTTTTTGTAATGTTGAAGTTACAAAATATTTAGTTTTCATAAATAGGAGATAAAGAATTAAATAATGTTATAAACGTTCCGGATTCGCCAAAAAGCCGAATCGTGTTGTAGTCAGACGATATAACCTATTAAACGAAGCACCGTCGCTACCAGTACACAACGTTCTATTGCGGCGTTAGGGCGCTTTAATGCCCGAAGTTGTATTTTTACTATGTATATATTTTTACTAGTCTATACGGTGAGTATTTAGAAATGTTTGGTTAAGAAATCGCCCTGCTTATATAATGTAAAGTATAATTTTCGTAAAAACATTATAGACAAAATTTAGCGTAAAATAAATAAATTTGTTATTTTTGAAATGTTTTCAACAGGTGGTGTGCTAGGTCCTCTCGCATATCAGCCTATACCATTTAGCAAAGTAGGCAATCCAGTGATGAGCACGGTGGCATTCCTGGCATCTGTCGTCGATCCACGCATCGCATCCAAAGCTACCAGAGCTGCCATGGACGAGTTTGCAGCTATTAAGGTATAGATTTAATCATTTCAACAAATAAATCAAAAAACAATCTAAACACCGACTTTGCTGTAAATCTGATTTACATTGTAAATGTTAATATTAAGAAAATATAATAATACAATGGTAATGAGAGATGAATTTATTTAAACTGGTAAATAGGACGAAGTTCCCGCTGCAATGATGGATGCGCACGTGCGGGCGGCGGGGACACATGGGCCGGCTGCTGCTCTGGCTGCTACTGGTATTGCTGGCACCGCGCCCGAGGTCAAGCCAGCAGGTACAGCAGTACCACCATACATTTAACCCTTACAAACCACACAACCTATACCATCTACACAACACATACCAGCTTAGATATTAAGTTGTAACTTGTGTTTGAGTACTTATAAAAATATTTTTTCAACATGTATTATAAAATTTCATTACTATGAAATTAAACGTACAAAAAAAAGGACATGACTATTAAATGTTATTATATAAATCATTAAAAATTTATTACAGGGGAGAAGAAGGAAGAACCATCGGATGTTAAAACGGAATCGATGGAGGTGGAGGAGGGAGAGGTAAAGGTGAAAGATGAGCCGGCCGAAGCGCAGCCGGCTGAGGAAACTAAGGACCGTAAAGATACTGCGACTCCACCACCAGGTAACTTAAATATCGTTATTAAACACTTTTATTGTTTTTAATAAACAGGTTTTTAAATTATGTTACTAGATACGGTCTAAGGTAGGTACCACTGCAATTTCTATTTTTGCTGCCAAACAGTAGTGTTACTGTGTTCTGGTTTAAGGTGTGCCGCAACTATTGAATTTACTAGTTTAATGAGACTATACGTCTTTTATTTTAAAGAGACGTGCCAAGTGTTTGTTATATTCACTAGCGACACATTATTATGTCCGGTCGTATTACTTACTATCAGGTGAACTTATAGCTCGGTTGTCGCTTCATATAATAAAGAAAAGACTAGTGAGTAATTTCTATCATTGATTATTATTTATTATATTTGATTAAGCATGTGTCTGTTCCAAGAAGTCTAAAAAAGTTTTAAATCATTATTAATAACTTAATAAATCCACGTCTATTACCAGAAGCCAGCAGCGGCGATGGCGAACAGGTGGAGGCGGGTGTTGCAGCGGCAGCAGCAGCCGCGCTCGCAGCCGCTGCGGTTAAAGCTAAGCATCTTGCTGGTGTAGAGGAGCGCAAGATCAAATCGCTGGTAGCTCTGCTCGTGGAGACGCAGATGAAGAAGCTGGAAATCAAACTGCGCCACTTTGAGGAACTAGAGGCAACTATGGAGCGTGAAAGGGAGGGTATGTGAATCTTACACGACCGTTAACTGTTGTACGGGTCTCTAATTATTGATGCTGAAGACTGTTGTACAAACGCAGCGACTATTTTTGCCACCATATAGTAATATGCAGGAAGAAATTACTGTTTTCCGGTCAAAGGTCTTTGTCGGCACCGAAATTTCTGGTTTCACGAACTATTTCGTGGAAACATGTCGGCAACAACATTTCCGACTTAATACAACATGGGAGCCTTCAAGAAAAAAGCGTACTATTACGGTCGGATGTTGCGACTGTCCTTGGGCTTCAGTGATCACTTCTCATTATGCTCTTATCCATCACGTGAACGTCTTGTTTTTCGTTCGTTCGTTTGCCCACTTTATAAAGAAGAACGTGTTTTGTCTTGTATTTCAATGCGACGATCATAATATAGCGCTGTTTATATAATCTATCTGATTTCATTTTATGAGCAGGCGTTTCTTTTACAATTAGATGGACGGACATTTGGACGTTTAATTGCCACTTAAGACCAAGTGCTAGCTCATTATTGATGAATGAAAATCTAAAGTTTTTGTAGCTTCTGACATGTGTTAAGCTTGTGCCATGGTAACGAATAGAAAGGGTTTGTTTTTTAAAACGGTTTATCTTATTAAAAAATTGTTTAGCTTGTTTCATGTTGTACTGGTTTGTTGTTTACTTCTGAACAGGACTCGAATACCAAAGGCAACAGCTCATACAAGAGAGACAGCAGTTCCACTTGGAGCAGTTAAAGGCCGCTGAGTTCCGGGCTAGGCATCAGGCGCATCAAAGGTACGGAAGTGAATAAAAATATAACAGGCTTGCAAAGTAACTATTTCTCGATGTGTTGTGAATAAAAATTGTTGATGGTGATTCCTTATCATCAGGTGACTTGCTTACTTTCCTGAAAAACTAGGGGTGCTTATGTTCTTAAGCTACAACGGATTAACACATACCTCAATTTCACGTGATGTTATATGATAGTAAACTCTGTAACCTGGTGTAACCTGTTCGCACAGAATACACTGGCTCTCAAATGATGAAGATTTATATATAGATATTTTAACTTTAATTTTAAGCATTTAGCACAACGCGGTGTAGTGTGTCATCCTAAATATTTGTCATATGGGATGTGTATCACTTAATATCAGGTGTACTTTCTTTTTACGCTTTTGCACCAATTTATAGGCTCCAAGCGGAGAGTGGCGGCGTGCCAGGTGTAGTAGGTGTACCAGGAGTACCAAGTGAACAGGCGCCGCCTGGAGACGTTCCCTCACAACCAGTGGTGCCGCCGCACCACGCGTAATTTTAAGGATAAAGTAGCGTGGTTAGTAATGGTCAGTATCATCTAACAATAAAATTAACTGTATTCTCTGACGATGATAGCGCTGACCGGTCTTATGCGACGTATACATCTCATCTGATCCTGGGCACGCGGACCATGGGGCCCGTGGCCTATGTAACGTTAACTATTTCAGGTTAAGGATTTTTTAAATCAAATCCACTCTTCGGGTTCGAATTTACTGATGATCTTCCGTAAAAGGAAGTATGGGGGAACCGAAGTGTCCAAGATCAACAGCTGTCGTGGGCATATGGCAAGGCACTTACCTTGTCTCCATCTATCCATTACTACCCTACTATTACTACTAATATAGAGAAGTCCCTATTAGATCAGAGTATTTGTAGCTTAGTGAGAAAAAGCTCCGTGACGCTCACTATGGGAATGATAAATAGGCTGTTTGATAATATATATATATAATAACTAAATTTATGTGTTAATCATATATTCACTTGGCAGGTTGGGTGTTGTCCATCAGTCAGTGAGGTCCTGGGAATACCTGATGGGTGGGGCCGCGTAACCAGTTGATGTAGTATACACACAGAAAACTTTAAAATTTTTTATTGTAGCCGAAGTTGCGTAGATTCAAATTGACCATTTCAGATTCTCTTTAGATTTTTCTTTTAATATTCTTATTTACTTATATTTACATAGGAATTACATTTATAGAGTTGTACTTATATTTACGACTAATAATATCTACAATGATTTCTGGTGGGAATCTGCTTTTCCCAAGCTTTACCATTCACGGCCTCATTGTCACTTATTTCCATGTGAAGTTGAGATCAAGTGTAAGCTGTAGTAATTAAGCATGTGTAACTTATAATACATTCATTAATTATTATTTCTTGTATGACCATACCTTTATGTTATTGTATATTATTTCGTAATTAATCAATGAATTGTTTGTGCCGTGCATATTCGTCGTCTTATGACTGGTGTCGCTGTCTAGGATATTATCTTGTGACGGAGATATCCGTCATGTGTGAGATGTTGTAGAACTGCAAAATAAATTTTATGACAACTTAATTTAACGTACATTATTCGTGCTGCCGAGTAATGTACATGCGCAAAGAGAAAGGTGATTGATAATTGTCTGGTTATTATATGTTCTCTTAATGTTTTAATCTAAAATACGTCTTGAATATTATTTGTAGTGTTATAAGATATAATCTTTGCATTATTATTAAATATATATGGAGTAAGAAATATTTATTTTTCATTTAAGCTTATGTCTAATTGAAATAATTAGATAATAAATAAAAATCGTCATTATCATTCTTTAAGTCTATTGTTGTCCTGTTAAAAATATATATATTTAATCTTCGAGAAGTATAATGGCGGTGTGATTTGTACTTGAAAAATATTCTATCAACGAAATTACCGATATTACTGGTGGTAGGTCCCTGTTACCGGTGACCGTCTAGGTAGGTACCACCGTGTGCGCCTGGGGTCAAACGACAAGTACGAAATATGCCACACTGTGGGTGGAGGGAAGGGTAACGGCTTTCTTTGAGATGTACTTAGTAGCAGTACAGAGAGGCACTGGTGAATTCCCTAGGGAATCCCGGGGCTTTTCCTAATGTACCGAGGATGACCACTGTGGGGGTTTTATTGGGTATAAATCCCATATAATCCTGACTTCCCCCAGCGGCGTAGAATCTACATTACCTCCGCGACAAAAAAAAAGGTAAGTACCCTCACAGCTCCTATTGCAGCGGACAAACAGTACTGTGCAAACATTAC
>DWLS01006129.1:0-11946 GCA_018246255.1 Pachliopta kotzebuea | reverse complement strand
ATTTATTTTCATCCATATTACTAAAGAAATAATTCACATGAAGCGTCGAATTGATAAAAATTTAAGGGTTAAGGTAAAATCTAAAAAAGTCAATATAATGAAAGCAGGCAATGTGAATTAATTGATATGTTCATTTGAATTTGTTTCACAGAAAACTTCATGAAGTACAATGAAATGTACGGTATGAAGGTTCCAACTATACAGGCAATGTGGTACTACCTTTTCTACCTCACACCTTCGAAATTCTTATACACTTTGTACTGCCTTTTCCTGCATTGGATACCTGCTTACATCATTGACGCCATCGCGATTCTCATTGGCAAGAAACCTATGTAAGTTTTAAAAATTTTATTCACTTTTCCGATGAGTATATATTCCGAGATTTACTATTAAGGTATTTAATTATTATTGTTATACAACAATGAAATGATTTGGTATTGGCAAATTTTGCCAGTAAACTTTCAAGATGAAAAACATTTGTAGGAGTACCATAAAAAAATATGCTTTTTTAAATTGATCTGAATGACAGAATATTCAACAACCTTTTTTTCTATGATATACTAATGATTATCATCATTTACAGGTTAAGAAAAGCTTATACGAAAATTGAGAAGTTTTCCGCAGTCATAGGGTATTTTGCTCTGAGAGAATGGAAGTTCCACAACAATAATATACAATCACTGTATAAAGAATTATGTATGGCCGACAAGGAGCAGTTCAACTTCAACATACAGCAGTTAGATTGGATGGATTACTTCAATAGTTATATCAGAGGCATCAGGGTATACCTGCTCAAAGATCCGATAGATACAATACCGCAAGGGATACGGAAATATTATAAACTTAAATTTATGCACTATCTTTGCAGCACCGTAATAATATTTGTAATTTTGAGGTTAATGTGGAGTGCTTTACGGTACAGTATAGGCGTATAGGTGAAATATAGTTTTAATAATAAGTAGAATAACAGAGAAGTTATTTAATTTTTTGATACAAAATGAAATGGGTAAGGATCATATAATATTTAGGAAACAAAAGATGGCTCTCTCAATAATTTTAAAACGTTGAAGCAAAATTAAAACGATGTTTCATGGATATTTACCGCCTACATTTTTAGTAGTAAATCAGCAGCACTTAAAACAATAAGCACCAGATATAAAAAAATGCATTGAACTTTAAATTTACTATTGATGTTTTATTACAAAATATTACATAAATACTTAATAAGTTATGCTGTTATAAAAATTAAAAGCTCACGCAGCCTCAAGTTAATTTTTTCTTACTATTACTTACTCGTACTTTAACAAGAAGACATACTTGTACAACTTAAAGTTGATAATTAGTCTAATTTCTTATACTTTAAACTAATAGATATCATGATGAATATACTTTTGTATTATATGTTTAATTATAAATAATAACTGATACTGAGACGCTTACAATGTGTTTATTAAGGGAGAGTGGTGGATAAATATAAATAATGTGAATATGGCGAATTTTTCACATTAACTTATAAAGGATTTTTTTAATTGTTTTTATTAACAGGTAGTTATGTATAATACACAAATAATGTGTTCTTTTAACGAATCTTAAGTATACAGGATTGCTCAGTTACTGAATAAGGTACAATACATATATTGGAATATTTAAATTGTTGAATAATTTGCCATTGATAATTAAATTTATAAAAGTTTTAGATCGTGTTTCATTTAAATCATACATATTATTAAAATAAAGTATATGTACTATAATGTCTGTAATAATGAGTTTATCTGTCCATATGTACAAAAATTTGTCAAAAGCGCCTGCTTGCGTTGTTACTTTTTGTCTGGTAAAAATTTATATGAGAACCTTTATTATATATACTAAGAAATAGTGTCGGAGGGCAATAACTTCACCATGAAATAAAAGTATACTACGGAAACAAAGTATTAAAATATATTTATAGAACTTTGTCCTATTAATTATAATTTTGGTTTATCACATTATTACCACCAAATAATTTTTATTATTAATTTCAAGTAAAATTAAATGTAAAAATAATATATAACACAAAATATTTTATTACATAGGTTATCATAGATAATGTCAACATCATATCCCGAGAATTTACATCAAAAATTTTTAGATTTCAAAGCAAAGACAACACTCAATGTTCTGACATTTCTACTATGGTTTTGTAGCAACGACAGATGAATTTTTACAAATGTATTTTATTTATAACTTATATTTATATTCATTTACCGAAAATCATTAACGCATCAAGAGGTGATTTAAAATTATTAGATACAGGTCTTGAATCAGTTTCTCCTTATGCAATTGGTTTACAGTTTTATATTGTAATTAACAACACATCTGAAAAAGATTACTTGGTGGAGTTGTCTCCTGAACAGTGCTGTTTAAAAACTGATTTCAACTTAGATTGTGATTCTATGGATATCATCGGCAACAGTGTAGATGAAATTCCAAAGGGTAAAAATACTTTCAAGGTTTTAGATCATTTGTTATTAAAACTTATAGTAATGATGGGAATATGACGATGGAGTACATGTTTGATAGGAATAAAAACATATTGGTTTGATGTGTGTATTTAAAGTATATAGTCTGTCATTGAAAATGTATATTAAGTTAATTTATAAAACATGCCATTATTACACCATATCTACAAATCCACTGTAGAACATATAAGACGAGAAGATTGCCAGACTCCCTTCGTTAGTTGTATAGGTTGCCTAGCGCAATATGCTGATAACATTCGCACGATTACCTGCGCTTCGCTGTCACCATATTTCTTTTCGTAGTTGCCTTTTGTGGGACATCAGTAGAGATATTCAAATTAATTCTCCTAACGCGGTAACACAATTTTTTATGCCCATAATACATTATTATGTCCTTCCTAAAGTTTGTTTATAGTTCAATTTAATATTAATTATTACTTTTGTCATTTAAAGGTACTAAAAAAACAATGAAGCTTATCGCACCTGTTTTAAATCCATTCGAACGGTTTGGATATTGTATTATTTACCTTGATTCTAAATTAACAAAGAGTCATAAAGCCTTAAACAGACGTACAGTTAAATTAAATTTTAACACTAATATAGACAATAAGAAGCAATCAATGGATCTGCCTTATAATATCAACAAATGTGACGGTATTGACGAAGATCCTCTTGACTATTGCAAACCAGTACAATGTGATATTTATTATAACGGTCGAAAACCATATTACAGCAAAAAACTAAAAAGGTGCACAGAGAGTCCAATTTGCGTTTCTAGTCTAACTTCTGAATTACCAAATGCAATTTTTAATCCAATTTCAAACATTTGTATTCACGGCAGATCTATTTTAGATGAAGATATTGAATTTATAAAGAGTATAGAAAAACCGGAAGTTAATAATTCCTTGGAACACGAATTGGTTATATCCCATAACGATAAGATTAACTTCAATAATTTTAGAGAATGTAATGGTAATAGGAAACATTCTATTACTGATGATTTCAAGCCATCGTTTCAACCTAACCTATTTTATGAACATTTTCGATCTTACATCATTAACAATAAATTGACAATAATAATACTTCTTACAGTCGTTTTTATACAATGTTGTTTGATTTGCGCTCTCATTTATTACGTTACAAATAAATGTGATTGTTTTGCAAAGAAAAAGCTCGTAAATAAAATATATAATTTCAAAACAGACGTATCTATGACTACGCCATTAATTTACAGTAATACTGATACTGATACCACGGATTATAAATATTTAAGTGAATCATCCAATAATATCGATAAAAAAATTAGGTGTTACAAATCTTGCCAAAAGGAGCGAAATGAAGTAAAGCTAAGCATGTCTGATGATATTCTTTCCAAATGTTTAACGAGAAGAGATTGGATAGACAATAAGTATATAAAATCTGAAACTATGCCCAAAGTACCCCTTAAATTTAGCCAGAATAACAAAGATGCTTCAGCTGTATGTGAAACTAATAAATTAGAAAAAAAAGATCATAATGAAGTTATTTCAGCACAAAAATGTAATGAGCCTAAAGTTGCTTTCGAAGATGAAATATCTGCGAAAAATCAAAATCCAGCGGCAAAGGACAGAGTCGTGAACAATATTGTACAAAAAGTCGATTATAAATACAATAAAGTAAAAAAGAATAGTGATAAAAAAGACAGCGACTCGTCGGAAAAAGAAATTAACTGTCTTAGCTATGATTATTTAAATGATGCAAATAAGAAAATGAAATCTACTAATAATCTTATCACATATCCATCTGTAAATAAGAAAAAAGGTGCTATTTCTTTGTCTACTGACAAAGAAGCGCAGGCTTGCTTTTCCAACGATTCTATTGACGATTTCCTATCAGAACGGGGTATGATATTTCTTGCCGGCGATGATATTTCTAAATACACTTTCTCTTGTACTTCTAATCAACACAAACCATCTTCATCGTCTGAAGTTTCAAGTAAAACGTCAAAAAATAATTTAGTCAAAAACATGTTGACCCTGTTACATAGACGTTCAAAACATGGCGTATCGTCGGACCCCGGGGTTCAAATAAGTGACAATATAGATGTCGAACTGATGCACATGTCACACGTCTCTGTATTTAACTCTAGCAACGATTCAGAGTGTATCAAAGAATTAACAAAACATCACGACTCAAGAACTTCTTTATAACATAAGGTTTAGAATATCTTTAGAAATTTAGAATACATTTTTTATTGTTATAGGTGAAATAAAATATTTTTATGCACTAGTCTTTATTTAACTTCCGGCAACAATCCGACTTAATTTCTTAATATTAATGTTTTTCTCTTCATAAATGATAATTATTAAGATCATTTTGATTATTTCTTGTTACTATGTGTTACATACATAATGAAAGCAAAATTCTTTATTTTTTTTACAGAAATTAAGATATCTTACATGTTTCTGGTTATCGTGTATGTAAAATAGTAAACTATAAACAGTATAACAGAAGAGTAGAGAAGTGAACAACTATAAATGTTAAAAAAAGATGATAAACAGAAGATAGTACATCCTTTAATTCACGTCTCGGCGTCACAATTTTCTGATGAACGTTGAAGATTAAAGATATATTAGTAGTTATCTGCTAAATCTTGTCCTTTGCCACAAGACGGGCAAACACACGGCGGGCAAAGGGTAGAAGAAGGCTCCGTAGGTACCGACACATAGGTGTCTGGTGTAATCTATAAAGTAACGTAACAAACATTAATTTCATTTATTTTTTTCAAGCGTATTACTTACCATCAAGTGAACGCTTTACTCGTCACGTCGCTTGGTTGAATAATAAAAAAATAGACGAATAAGTCAGTTAAATAAGCCTGCTGAAAGAGACGTCCAAAACAACTAATAACGTAATTATTGATGTCAAAGCACTGTCTATCTCTTTCCTAAAGCTTCAAGTATTCTTAAATAATGCTCACATTAAGTACTGTCCCAATTTCTGGTTAGAAATTCAACATAAGTATATCATAATTAACAATGAATGAAGTTTCATTTGTCTAAACTTAAACTTACCTTAATTTTCGGAAAGTGTATATTTCCAATTAATTTAAATTTTGGCAGGGGACCTCGGGTGACACACATGCACTGTTAAAATTAATATAATTAACACCTTTATATATTTATTTAATCTTGTTATTTGATCTAGCTAATAAAACGTATTATTATGTACAATGAGCAAGCGTTTGACCTAAATTTAATATTGTGCTAGGTGACTTTGAAACCGTGGATGAACGAAGCGTACACAACCAGAATATTCTGTTTCTCATATATTGGCTGCAGAAACAATGCAATGTTGTTATATAGGTAGATTTACAATACTAATGTGATAACTCACCAGGTGGGTTCGAGAGAACGTTACAATCAACCACAACGATCTTAATAAATCAAAACAGTTGTTAGTCATTGAATATTTTTGCTTAAATTGGGATTACATACAAGTAATCACAGTGTCTATACATTTTTTTTTATTTTAATAAGATTTTAAAGATTTCGTTCCGTTCTTATTTCTTTTTCGTAATATAATTAAAAACATTCAACTTTCACTCTCTTAAAAATACTTACTCCGGGCTGAAGAAAATTAAATACATAATTATTTTTTTCAAATAATAAATATTAATTCCATTCGTTTTATTTAATTTGTTTATCTATCTATTAAGATGAACTTACTTTCTGTAAAAGAAAAAAATGTGGTTTTAGTACGGCTTATACCAATTAGTATTTAAACATCTTTTTTAAAGAAATCTTATAACTTACTGTTGCCGCCTGTAAAAATTATAACCATGATAAATTTAGTTGCTATGAATTTATTTTACTCGATCAAAAAGATTTAGATATAAGTAAAACGGATGGAATACAAGTATGGACAATGATCAACAGGTTTTCTATAATGATTTATACTCCTTTACATTCTTTCCATAATAATAATTATGACTATCTTTTTTTAAGGAGAAAGTGGTCATACGAGCGAACAGTTCACATGATGGAAAGTGATCACTGAAGCTCGTGGACACAACACCCGAGGGGTCGTGACTGTGTTGCCGATCTTGATAGTCGACTACTCATTAAAGTAATTTTTTACAACATTGTTTTACTTGGTGGAGTTTTAAAAATATATAATAATTTAAAATGTAATGACTGTTGTAAACATGAAGGTAAAAATTTTTAAAACTTACTCGTGTCTGTAAAGTTATGTAAGTGTAGTATACATTAATTATTTCTCACTCAATCCACAGGTAAAATTATTACATTAGTATAGAATACAGTACAGGGGAAGCTGTCTTATTTCCTTTTTACATGTATCACAAATTAACTGCAATCGTCATTAAATTTAATTTTACTTATAAGTTATACTTACATAATACTGAAACATTATTTGTATGTATTAGTATTTTTGATTATATATACTTATTTGATATATTCCTCTATTGAGGCACGCCGTTTAGGTAAGTACTACCGCAGTTCATATTGCAGCCGATAAACAGTACTGTAGAAATATTACTGTTACGGGTTGAAAGGGGTTGTAACTAGTTAATTACTGGGGTAACGAGACTCAACACCTTATGTCTTAGGACGATGAGCACAATGAGATGCAGTATATGTTAAATTGATCAGCGCCACGTTGTTATGTGCAAGCCTATCACCACCAGGTGAGCGTCTTGCTCGTCACATCGCTTCTTCGAATAAAAAAACATTATTCTTATATTTATAATGAATTAGGTATTTATGTAAGATACATATTCTCTAATTTACTCCGTTTTGTTGTTCTTTACTACTTCTAATTTTCTTTATAATGAAACTTTATATCGGCCAAAGTTAGGTTGATGTTTGTTTAAAAAATAAAGATGGTTATCATATATTATATTATAAAAAATCTATTGTACTTACAGTCATCTGTAATTACAAGCGTTCATTATTAATAATCCCGGCAAAATCCGGACTATGTTCCACAATTAGACTACTGCGTAGGCAAAGTACAAATTGGACGGTCTTATATCAAGAAAGCTGTTGTTCTTCGACACGTGTCCGTTTTCCGCTTTATTCATTTAATTTTTAATGTACCCGTATATATAGAAACTATTTAATAAAATAACATTCGTGAAGTATATAACAAAGGCGAAGTTAACTCTAAAAAGTTATCTTTCTGTGTACTCAAATACAAGGGAAAACCTATTTTAATTATGGTATTTATTACATTATTATTTAAATTCTTGTTATTATCCAGGAGCTCATAATTAATAAGGATCGAATATGTGTATCCTTAGGTGAGTTGCACCTGCATTCAACTTGCAAACCGGGCAATTTCGAGTTTACAGATATTTATGTAAGTTTTCATTAACATATAATTTTATCTACAGAATTACTATGATCTAGTTAGTTATAAATAAAGAGAACACTATACCCATCTCTAAAAAATATAAACATAAATCAATTAATATTAAATGGTGCATTCATAAATAATCAGAAGAACAAATGTTTTAAATATTATTATACAATTACCTCGGTCTGAAAAATAATAAGAGATGAAGTATAATTTTCTTAGAAATTTTCTATTCGCTCTACTAACTCTTGTCGTCACAAGTATGCTATTTATTTGTTCATTTATTACTTACATAAATTTGCTGAAACGAATATTTAAAAAACAATCACATCTTTTGAAATATATTAGTATTAAACAAATGAAACGGTTCGTCTTATCAATTATTTGTTCTGTTTGTTTCTATCAATGTTTGCACTGTACTGTGAAATATCGATGATCAAATTGTATAGATAATGGCTTATTACAAAAGAGAAAAATAAAACAAAAATAATGTGCAAAGTAGTCTTATAATTTTGTTGTTGTGAACAACTTGAAAACTTATTAACAAAAAAGTTGGTCATAAATATGAAATAGGAAACTCACCAAAATCTGAAAAGGAAATTTCAACTATCACTATATCTAACTGACGAAGTTTTTTAAGTTTAATTTTAGATCAAATATTTAAGTATTTACTAAAATTATAAAATTTGATGGATGAAGAGTAAATAAGAGAGATCACTAATGATAAAATTAACCGACTTTGATATTACAAATGTACAGTAACAATATTACTTACGCCTCCACCCTAAAAGAGAAAGACAGAAAAAGGAATAATCAGTTATATACAATAAGTTATTACGCTTATTTAAATAAGGATATACATATTTACTACATATTTTTTTAATCAAACACACTATATATACATATTTCTGTGCATTTTGATGTTGTAAACTAAAAACCATCATGTATCACGATACATAAATAAAATTACAATCGTATTTTAAGATTTTATATTTATATTACATACCTTTAGCTAAATAATTTAAAAAATAAAGTGATCATTAATAAAATCAATCATTTAATCTCGTATAAAAATACTTGAAAATTTATGAAATACAAACCGTCACCTAGAACAAAATTGTTATACATTTTGAATTTATTAGAAAGAAAATAAAAGTGTAGATTTCATAAAAATAAGGTTTATTAAATTTCGGTGATCGCTTATGGCCAAGCGTGTAACGTTCAATACTTCGACTTCTAAATATTAACAACGGAATACAACATTGATGTTATGGCACCATATTTATTTGTGGTACGAAGTTATCATCAAACAGTGAATTAACCTTAGTAGTTCTGATATCACTCCTGAAAGTTGTATGTAGTTTGAGCATAAAAAACAGGATTTTTTTTTGTCACTTCATCAAAGTTCTTCATCAAAAAATATATAAAACTTACGTTCATCTAAATGGAAAAAAATATTTCAATTAACAGAGGATCTGGTGGACATTGTGAGGAATTCTTCGATACCGGTGGCATTGGACTGTTTCCTCTGGGATCTAGAAAGGGTTGTATTCAGCAATGCACGACATTAAGCTGAAATGATATCATATGTGTAGTTATCTTAAGATGAAGACATGAATTTGTATGAAAGTTGCATGAGTAACACAATAGCTGTGTTAGCTTACAAACTTCATATGTTATTAACTAATGATTTAATAATACTTACAATCAGCTTAAACATAAAAACGAATATTAACGTTGCAATATGTAATAATTATTAACAATAGCTTAATACTTTACTTACGTTATCCTAAAAAACATAAAAACTCTGGTTACAAATATTGTTTTGTTAATCATTTTATTTTAATAAATTTAAAAATATAGACTTATATTGTTTACTTTAAAAATTGAAAAAAAAATTTACCTTCACCTATGAACAATAGAATCGATATAAAAACGTTCACGGAACTGGATTTAAAGATAAATCGGCCTCTGGTACTCATAAGAGAATCGCCTATCCAGTAACAAAGGTTTCTGCTTCGTTATGCTCTTATTTTGATCATCATCATCATCATCATCAGCCAATAAATGCCCACTGCTGGACATACATAGGCCACCCCCAAAGCTGTCTGCATCCAACGAATTCCCGCGACCTTCACCAGATTATTATTTATTTTGTTATAAAAACTTCTATATGTATATATATTTTCATATGATATACGTATAAGGTTTTTATAATGAAGCCAGAGCTGTGAGTATATAGCAATGTACACTGGTAGTACAACGTCCTCTTGTTGGTATATTTGAGTCAAGGAACTATTTTTTACATGGGTTAAATAGAAATTAGTTGTATAAAATTTTACTTACTGGTTGCTATAACCATTAAAAATGTCACAATTTAATACAAATAAAAGTAACTAAACAAAAAACTAAATGATAATGCTATTTTAACATAACAGATTTAAAATTTTTACTTACGCCCTTTTATCTGGAACAAAACGGGTCATTTTTTATAACTATATCGCTACTCAGAAAAAAAGAGAAATTAAAGAAAAAATTTCAAGCAGTATGAGTAGTAAGTAGCTTTCTTACTATAATAAAGTTCTATCTGCCGTAATATTACTAACCGTTAATATAACGCCGTCACGTACGCATGAAAAATATGAATCTTTGTAATAGTTTTCGTTACTACATATTATTACTTTACATGTTATTTATGGTTATATTTTGTCAGTAAAATAATTAAAAGAACTTACATATCTATCCTGCGAGTGTAAAAACAAATAATTATTAAAACTTTTACTATATTTCACAAAGAGTTTTTTTTAAGTAGTTATCATATAAAGCAAAGTCGAAGAGAGTTCAAAGATTTAGATGAGGGGAGTGAAAAATACTTAAGATGGAAGCAAGCTTAGTTCTGACTGTAGTGTTTGCGGGATATACCCTTGCAACTTATAGTTTAAGTGAAGATGATGGTTGTACTGCTTAATAGGACGGCTGATCATAACGGAAGGTTTCTTCATAGGTTTATTCTCCGTATCCTAAGCCAGATCCTGTCTTTCATGAAAGGATAAAGGCGGTCCCTTAAGTTCTACGGGAGCAAAAGCAGCTCGATAGAATGAAATTGAATTTTTCAACTAGCAGGTATATAATCGATGAATAATTCCAAATGTCCTATTGGTAGAAGCCAACATGAACAAGTACGGATAATGATCATTTAATATCAGTGCAGTGATTGCAGTCGTGGTCACATGTGAAAGGCAGGATCTTCCAAGAGCCCACAGTCCCCTCCGGGCCCACTCAGGGCATCGGCGGAACGTCCGTAAAAGGATTCCCCCGCGTGAAAAAAAAAAATCTTCCAAGAGTGAGAAGAGAGGACTAGGCACCATCGACCATTATGGTGAGCAGAATCGACGAGTGAAAATTTTAACCAATCGCTTATGATATGTTACCATTGCTCGTATGTCGAGAAATTAAATTTATAAATAAACTACTTACGGTAAACTTAAAAGAAAATTGAACAAAATCGATTAATAATTTCATTACCATAAGAATTTCATTATTATTTGTCTTTTGAAGATTTCACAATAAATAAAAATTCATCACCATTATGATGTTGTAAAAGAAATACTCACCACATTCTAAAAAATTAAAAAATAAATATTAGTACGAAAATAAAATTAAATAATACATATTTTCTAGTTCAAAGTCATTAACTAACCTTTGGCTGTAATGGTAATTTTTTTTAATATAGAGACTAAAAGACAAAGTACTTTTCAATTTATCACATTTAATTAAAGTCGAAAATAATTTTGATGGTATGTAAAAATGTTAAAAAATTTAAAGTTTATGATTGTGAATACTTACTGTTGTCTATATATTAAAAATAAATAGTTTTATTAGATAATTTAGCATTTATTTACGAAAACAAAAACACTTGTCTTTACTTACGTATTCCATCTATAAATACAAACAACTCATAAAGTAGTGAATTTTAAAGATGTTCCTGAGTAATAAAATAACACTTACCGGTAGCTGAAAACACAAAAATTTAATATAAGGTATATCATGTGAGTAAAATATTTTGTGTAAACACAGGTATTACCGCGGT
>DWLS01006128.1:0-11948 GCA_018246255.1 Pachliopta kotzebuea | reverse complement strand
AGAACAGTGCTTTAATTCTGTAAGTTTTTGAATTACAAGGTTGATATTTGGTAATTAAAATAAATAGACCTATTGTAATCGAATTATTTTATTGCTTGCTAATAGTCACAGAAATGCAGTGACATTTGTGGTTCCTTCATGTGATTAAATCAAAATGTTTAAAATAAAAGGAGCTAATATTTGACTTCGATCTGACATGGCGTTAATCGACAATGAGAATATAGTTATAATTTTTTTTTCCTTAAATATCTTTTCGCTACTGTTAATGGAAATCATAGCCGTAACTGTCATAACAGTTTGTTACATACATTTAAATTATTCATTTTTTTGCGTTAACATTATTGTAAGCATGCAAATACATAAGTAAAATATTTGGAATAATATTAATGATTTGTATTTTATTGCTTCATGTTTATAATGCTATACTTATATAATTATAACAATTCCAGCAAACTACGGACAGTTTTGACCAACAGATTTATCAAGTTCATGTGTGATATGGCTCAAAAAGACCCTGTTGGCTTTGATGCATTTTACAAAGATTATTCATTGTTCTTAAAAGAAGGAATCGTAACAAGTCAAAGTCCTTTAGAAAAGGTAAATTTCTTTTTATGTTCTTCCAGAATTGAAATTTTTTTATGAAAGTCGGTGACTTAGAACTATGTGTTATGCTGTTTTTAAAGCGAATGTGGCTTTTTCCATAACGCAATTCCTTTTTTTATACGAATAGTGATCTGACTATATATTGGCGCTCAGTGTAGTGCGATGTATAGCCACTGTCACTGATCCCCATGTGAAACTCGTGCCCATCTCGTCGTTTCGCGGAATAAAAAAAAAATAAGAAATTACAATAATTTAATGCGATAATATAAACAAAATCTATGCATTTTATTAGCATTTTCTTAATTTACATGACTTTCAGTATAATAATAAAACTTGTGTGTGAAATTTCCAATTTAATTTCTAGGAAGAAATTGCAAAACTGCTTCGATTCGAGTCGTCTAAATTGGAGGAGGGAGTTAAAACTTCTCTTGCGGATTACTGCGCCAGGCAGAAGGAGGATCAAAAGTCTATTTATTATTTAGCAGCACCCAGGTATGTATAATACATACAGGAGATAAAAAACAATAATTTGGTTTTTTTGAAAAAAATTAAGTTATTAAATTAAAAGGGAGACTACATAAATTGGGATAAATCAAAGTCTCAATAATAACAGAAGTTAAAAACCATTCCTGTTTTCGGAAACCGTCTAGGTATTTCCTACCGCAGTTCCTAATTCGGTCACCAAATAGTAATGTACAAATATATAATAGATGAAAAACATTTATGTATGAATGTAAAAAAGATCTTATACGTTTCCTTTTTTTATTAGCCAATTGATGAATGGATAGATGAACCAAGTGTATTAATTATCGGAATTTCACATCATTTGTGAAGCTCGTACAAGATACCTTTTTCTGATAGCGGATATACATTAATAAAGATGAAGTTGATTTTGACCCATTATACTTCAAATAAAGAATTATATTGTTATCAACAGTCGTCAACTAGCCGAGACGTCGCCATATTACGAATCATTAAAAAAACGTGATCTCGAGGTGTTGTTTTGTTACGAAATGTATGATGAATTGGTGCTGCTCGAACTTAAAGAATTTGGACGCCGCTCTATGATTTCGGTGGAAAATGATATGCAAAAGGAATCTTCTGATAAAATAGAAACTATTATTGGTAAGGTTTTAGTATTTACTTTATTCATTATTACATATTAAAAATAAAATTAATTAAAATTGCTATATTATAAAAATTCACTTTCTCTTATGCTTATGTCACAGTGATCGCTTTCAGGCCCGTCAATCGTGATTATCTGAAATTGCCCATGTCTCCCAAATTTCGTTTAGTGGTAACAGTATTTTATTCTAAATATTTTTTACAGGCAGCGACGATCTGCAACAAAATCAAGTTAATGATTTGATAACGTTTCTGAAAAAAAATTTAGACGGGAAAGTTTTCGAAGTTCGTACAACACAAAAACTGGACACTCATCCGTGTGTTATTGTTGTACCTGAAATGGCTGCTGCACGTCATTTTATAAGAACACAAGCGCAAAATCTAAGCGAAGAAAATAGATTTGCATTGCTGCGACCTCAGTTAGAAATTAATCCAAAGTAAGTATATATTTAATCAAAGCCATTACAAACTTATTTATTATAATAGATGCTGTTTAAAAAAGACGTAAATAAGATCTCTATTGAGCAAGAAAATCCGTTAAAAGAAAACATTTTGCGAAAACGATCTTAATATAAAAACAAGTTTCCATAGACACATGATATTCAGTGACTCTGCACCTATAATCTTGTTAGTTTCATAGACTTAACTCGTTTATAAAAAGTTGAATAACTTAAAACTTCTAATTATACATCAATTAATATTAATGTACTATATTATTGTTATATACATAGTTTCATATATGACTACTTATATGTAAAAATATATTTATACAGTTTTTTATCCTGATACATTATCATAGCCTTATGTCTAACAGAAGACCTCCTTCAGTTGGAATTATGATACAAAATGGTGTATACATTTTAATAATTTTTTTTTTCAGACACCCAATAATACGGAAGTTACATAAACTAATTTCTTGTGATAAAGAGCTTGCCAATATGGTATCCCAGCAACTTTTCTCAAATGCTATGGTAACAGCTGGCCTAGTTATGGACCCAAGAAATTTAGTCAATCATATTAATGAACTTTTAGTAAAAGCTTTGGAGAAACATTAATATTTTGTAGTGTTTAAAAAAATAAAAACTGCTATGATGTATATTGTCAATGTTTTTTTTTTATTCTTTGGCAGATCTGAATACCAATATGTATTCAATACAAAAAAAAATTGTAGCTATTAACGTCCTGATATGGAGGAATCGAGATAGACTGACCCGTAGACCCAAAAGCGTATCTCCTTACCGTGTCGCCTATTATCAAAATTTAAATACTTTTGAAATGAAAATTTAATAATTTGCATATTTAAATCGCTTTCTTTTTTAAAAAAAATTGTGAAAAGATGTGGTTGTCAATATTAGAATCGTGTATCCAATTGTATATCATCAACTGACATAAAAGGCTTAAATCTTTCTATTCAACCCCGAAATTGATTCAGCTTAAAAGAATATATACAAAGAAAATTATTGATGATTTTTGATTAAAAACAATTTTGTTTTTATTAAATTTAAATAAGTCACTAAATCAAAAATATCTTTTTTAGTTTCAAGAAATTGCAGATAAATTCGGTATTTTTTACATTTATATTATCTCCGAAATTTCATGAGAACTAACAATGAAATTAATATAAGTTAACGTTTTATAATCTCCCGATAATGTTAAGGACGGCCACCGACAAGCCAAGTATTCTGAACTAGGGCTATAAACGCCGAGCGAGATTACGAGATGTGCGTACGGCAAAGTGTTAAAACATTATTAAAAAAATATATAATTTAATGTAACGGCCTCTTTTAACGTTTCCTTACCGGGACTTTTTATTCATATAAGTAAAGAAAAATAAAAGATTTTATTTCGCGCTGGCAACATTGTTTTCTGAAGAGGTGAGGTGCGCGGTGTTTGTGGTTTGCGCCATTGATGTGCATTTGTGCATGTTAAATCGTTTTGGTAGTTTTTTCACAGCGTCTTTTCGAGATGATATTTTACTAAAACTATTCTTTAATAAAACATATACTGAATTAAAGTAAAATCAAAATTTTACTATTTGTGTAAATTTGTCGGTATCGATGTAAAATATTGCTAGCTTTGTGTATTATTTATTAAATCAACCATGAGTACCACCGAAATTAGTCAGTTGGATTCTGAAAACGAAAATAAAACCTTAGATAAAAAGCAAATTGAGGCAGAAGAAAAGGAAATTATGCTAAAAGCTCATAATGACAAAGTAGCTGATTCCGAAGACAAAAAGAATGAAGGCGAGGGTCCTGTACGCGCTGCGCTAGCTGGCGAAGTCACTGAACAAGGCAGAGAAGTCAAACCAAAATTTATACCGATAGGTGCAATAAAAATGCCCGGCTTTTTTACAAGAAATTCAGATAAGGATAAACCGAAGGTATGAAACGATTTTTTCATTTCATTGACAATGAAGTTCTGAACATACATAACTATTATTTTGGCAGTTTCTAGTTTTGATTGTATTGTTTTACTAAAATTGAACAAAATATAGAACTGACATAATATTTAAATTTTCATAATATATAGTCTGTAAAAATATTCTATAATATGTATAAGATTATATCAGTGTCTAATGGTTGTAATATTCTTAAATATGTTTTAAAGGAAGATGAGAGTGGAATAGAAAAGGATCTAGAACTTGAGAAGACATTAGATAAAACTGATGAAGATATTAATCCAAAGCAACAACTAGGATTTTTCCAAGCATTCACAAAGCTTTTGCAACCAAACGAAAATGGTATTTTTCTCTATATACAATCTATTTATTTTTAATTCTTGCATTATTTCTTTTAACTTGTCAGTTATTTATATAATTTTTTTGTAGACAGAGAAAACCATCAGCGAAAGAGGTTTGGTATTTTCAATGTTAAGTATCCAAAAATGTTTCAAAAGCACAATATAAACCAAGAGGCCACTCTAGCTTCTATGGAAACATTGGAGGACAAACTTGATACACCTAATGATGGAATGGAAACTATAAAATTAGATGTAAGTATACTTAGAAAAATTTTACTGAATTGATAGTAAAAACTTGTTACGACAAACCTCTTATAAATGATGATAAATTTGTTGTTAAATGCGAATGTGAAAACCAGTGCAGATTTTTTTCTATATGTATAAAATTACAATCTTATGAATGTTATGTTTCTAGATTTATACATATTTAAAAACAAATTTAGTTGTAAAGAGTCTTCCCTCACAAAATATTTTTGATGTTATGTTAAGTTTTAAAGTAT
Organism: Pachliopta kotzebuea; assembly: GCA_018246255.1. NCBI lineage: Eukaryota > Metazoa > Arthropoda > Insecta > Lepidoptera > Papilionidae > Pachliopta > Pachliopta kotzebuea. Next base: position 6,978 of record DWLS01006128.1, on the reverse strand, counting down.
TGTTTAATGTTTTCTATAAATGATTGTTGGCTTTTTTTTAAATAATTTAAAAAATATTATGTAATAATATGGCAAGAAAACCTTGCACAAATAATCTCTCTTCCAATTAATGCCAAAAATAACAAATGATGAATCTCCACAATCATCAGTGCAAGGAAATAAATGTTTTATGGTTTTGTTTTGTACACAAGTTGTTATTGCATTAAAATTATATAAGCTAAGAAACTTTAGATTTGATGAGACTCAGTAACTCCTATTTATCATTGAGATCTACATTTTTTAGGATCAGGAAGATGGCAAAGTTGCAACTCGTCTTCCATTGAAAGAACGGATAAGGCAAAAAAAATTTATCATAGGTAAATATTTAAAACACAAATGAAATCTTGTATAATTGATTTAAGCATTAACTTGTTTACAATTCTGAACAATACAAGAAAGAATCAAAGGAACACAGGCATGACTACTGTAATTTTTACCCACAAACATTGTACCAAAAAACTTCAAATAAAAAAGTAGAATTATATCATGTACTTGACTTCTGTTGATTATGATTAAAAAACAGTTTGTTGGAAATCTTAAAAATGGTATTTATTTGTTTGTGTAATAAAGATACAAAAAACTTATAACTTGTTTTTGTATAGATGACATCATGGTGTGTGCTGTTGTGATTCTGGTACTGCTGGCTGTGATCGTGGGAATCATAGTTGGATCTAAAGCAGGCCCTCCTAGTGAGCGCCCGCTACGTTTGGGGCGTTATATAAACACTCTAACGAGTTGTGGACCAGTAGAAGGGTGAGTTGAGTTAAAATAAAAATTTATGTCTTTCATGTAAACAATGTATACAAGTTACTATGTGATGATTAATAAATCTCACATCAGCCTAAAAATGACTTGAGTTAACTTTAAAATGTATGGTATTTTCATAAGATATTCACAACATCTCACCAATCTGCACTGAGCCAGTGTGGTGGAATTGGCCCAAAATATTTATTATTTGGGCAGGCCCATGTCCAGCTGTGAACATCTATAGGTTGATGATGATGATTCACAACAACTTCAGGTCCACTATAATGCTCCATAGTGTTAATTCCAAATTCTCATAAAAATAAACTATTTCTATAGCAATCACTTTATTGAGCATGATATGAAAATGAATCATAATGATATCTTTAATGGAATTTCCAGTGTCATTACACAACATTAAATATATTGTTACTGTTTATTATACAACAAATTTTTATACTCATAAAATTGTTTCAAAGAATCCTTTGGAAATAGTTGAAAGATAATAGGAATAACTGGACTACACATACTCAGTTATGAAAAAAATGTTAGCTTGGGAGTTTTTATAATCATTGTTACAATTAAACATTTTCTTTTGTATTACAAAAATAATTGTGATATTAATCAGGAGTTAATGATCTCCCAGCGCATGATTGATTGTAGTGGAGAATTTTGGGGGAAACCTATGTCCACCAGGGGACGTTTATCGACTGACGATGATTATTTATCTCCCTGCTCTGTTTTGTTGAGTTAATACAAACAAACCATATGCATTTTGATATATGACCGAGAACCACTTACTATTCAGTGATGATGAGGATAAATCATACATAAGTTTATCAGTCTCCATCGATTGACATCCCATTACTGAAAATAGGCTCTCCCCAAACATTTAGCCGAGCCGATCGATCCTGCGTTATCAGACTCGTGTAGGTTTTAAGACCTTCACCAAATCGTCGCCTAAGAATTGCTAAAATATGTATAACATTTTGTTAAAAGTATAACCCTTTAAATTAGGTTTATAATATAATGAATACGGTCAAATAATGATGTTCATATGTTATCAAAATCTTTATTATTTGTCAAAGGGGTACTTTAACGGACCGCTTGGTGTGAACCGTCTATTGCCTCTGTGAACAAAAAGGTCTCATGAATACTTAAAACGCAATTTAGCAGCGGCAGCACTTTCACGTTGCACCCATGTCATAACCACTTCCTCAGAAGTGGGATATAAGAGCCGGGCTCACTTCATCGCGATCGTGGCATTCTTACTACAACGAACAATTGAATTAATTGAGTGGTGCTCAATTTCTCGCCGAGTTTATGCAGATAAACCAGGATCCGGTGTCGATAACCTTTATGAAATATGTGTAACTCGTAGTGAAATATTGTAACATGGTTAACTTTTAAAAATATATTATTTCACTCAGTTTTATAGTTATTGATGTTAATATATAAAGTTTCATATATAAATTATGATCTAGTCTGAGTGGGTATTGAATTGAAAAGTGTCTGGTTTATTCAAAATTGAAGACACTTATAAATTTTTGTTATAACTGATATTTTCCTGGTGTTTTTGTGAAAGTATTAATTTTTAAATATCTTTTCTGTTGTCTATATAATAAATACCGATTTGAATTTTTAAAACTTTAGATGGATAATCTGAATATAAATTGCCAGCCATATTTAGAAAATAATGATTTGTTTACGCAACGTACATCTAATATGTAATGTACTCGTATTAACAAAATAATTAAATTAAAAATATTTGAATATTAGCCTAAAACTTATATTAATATTTCTCAAGATTTAATAAATATAACTATTTTCATTAAAGGGTCTACGATGAAGGTGTATACAAGTTCTACGGCATTCCGTACGCAGTACCTCCAGTCGGAGAGAAAAGGTTCACTTACGCTCAGCCACTGAACAACTTGTCCTTGTGCTGGAATGGCACTTTAGACGTCCACGAACCCGCTCCATTATGTTTGCAGCTCTTAGAAAACAGCACCATTACAGGAGATGAAGACTGTTTAACACTCGATATTGTCACACCTCAAGTTCAATACGATTATCCATTACCTGTTGTTGTCTTAATTGGTGTTAATTCGCTCGCAGGCGGTATCGGCCCCGCGCAGCCGTCTGCTTTGTATGCACGCACGAAAGAAGTCGTTTTCGTCCGTCCTAATTTCAGATTAGGAGCTTTAGGCTTCTTGGCGCTTGACATTCTGTCTAATTCAAAGTATCCAGCCACTTCTGGAAATTACGGACTAAGCGATCTACTCGTTGCGTTACAGTGGGTGCAATATAACATAAAACATTTCGGTGGTGATCCAGAATCTGTCACATTACTCGGACACAGAGCCGGCGCGACGTTGACTGCCGCCTTAACTACAGCTAATAAAGCTCAGAAGCTTTATTCCAGAGTTTGGCTTTCATCTGCCTCTGTTATATTCCCTGGCGAACCCCTTCAGCAATCTCAGATAAATAATGAACAATTTAAACAAATCAGTAAATGCAATGACGCTGACTGTTTGCGGCGTATAACTTCTACAGAAATACTCTCAGCAACTCCTGATACGTGGTTAGGTAATAACATCGACTCGTTACCAATTGCAGAAGAATTTAAACACTCGTGGTTAGTGTTGGATGGGGACCATTTGAGAGTTCACGCTTATGAAAGCTGGGACGCGCAGAAGGAAGCAAAAGAAAAGGGAAAAGAAAAAGTCTACAAACCAATGGTATTCGGTACGACCATGCATTCCGGTCACTCCGAATTGTTAAAAATGAAACACATGAACTGGACTTCGGATATCGTTGAACGAACAGTAAACGAGAGCTACATCGGCCAAAAGAATTTAACAGAGTCTGTGTTCAAGCACTTTAATAAAACTTACGAAGGTTTAGTTGAATTAATTTCGTCAATACGTACATTGTGCCCGTTAGTAAGCTTGGCCCGGATGCGTCTTGCAGCGCCAATGTATGTCGTGATCGGATCAGGCGCTGGTGGAGGAATCTTGGGATCCGGTATGGCTGGCGTTGATTCTGACGTAGAAGCAATTCTCGGGACCTTCGAATCAGAAATGCCCGAGCAACGTAGATTCATGGCGGCTATGCAACAACTATTCTATTACTTCGTTTGGCACGGTCAGCTTCCCGGGCCAGAGACTGGTCTGATAGCTGTTGGTCAGGACTTGCTTCCACTCCACGGCTTACCAGCTTGCGACTTACTTATAGGAGAGGATGTTGTGCCAAGATATGCTCACGTAGATTAGTTTTTGGACCAAGGCAGTATTATTTTAAACCCATCTGATATACATGTGTGATTTAGTTTAGTATTTTACATCTCATTAACTTACATTTTTTGCTTAACAACAGTTTTCGTAACATTTTTATTAGTTGGTGGTGGGCTTTTTTCCACCATCTGGTTAAGTAAGTACTACGCTCTCATTTTAAATCTGCTGTCATAACAGTGTTACTGTCAACTTATAAATAATTAATTTTATTTCGGACAACTGTTTGGCCCATAATGGGTTAGTAAACTTTTGAGAACCAGAGTAATCTGGGCAAGCATGTTAACCAGTCCCACGTGAACTGTAGCCAGCGGTTAACCCATTGCAGATAAAATAGATCATGTACATGTAGTTAATTATCAGTTCGTACTTATTGTGCACGTATTCTTAGATTAAGCGCTTTGAAAGGAAGTTATCACATTAAGAATAATGTTGAAATCAGTTTTCTTTAATTGATCAATGTTAGATCTGATAAGTGAAATTAGTATTAAGCCCCTTTTTGTATTTTGTGCAGTTTTTAAAGGTATTTCAATAACCAAAGTTTTCATTGCCTTTTAATACTCTTTACCAGTGTTTTATAAATTGAATTTTAATATTTACCAGGTGATAAGATTAAGATTTGTCGTATTTTTCAGACTATAAAACTCGCCCATAGATAAAAATTAATTGATTCACACAAGGTCCAACTGTGGACGGCCATCTATCGAAATGATGATGATTCGCACAAGTTGAACATTAACATAACTGTTTTATTAAATCTTCTCTAAATTTGAGTCTTAAATACCTTTGGATATCTGTATGAATAAACTATTATAAACGTCATACAGAATGATAGAGATAGTAAAGGCAAATTATGATATCACTGTACAAAAGTTGCGAATCTGCTATAAATTTCAGTACCTTATACCGCAAAGGTATAGAGACCTTATAATTTAGTTTTTAATGAGTGTGACAAACGGTAGATCTGAAAATAGTGATATGATTAGGTTAACAAGATGAGTAAAATCAACTGAATTATTTAACATTTAATCATCAATATGAGTAATGTCTTATAGTCCGAAAAATACGGTAATGCCTTTGCGAAGATCTTTATGAGGTCATTCTGATATACATTCTGTCGGTTTAAGATTTATTTTTTTTATTTCTAAAAAACAATTTTGACTGTATTTTTAATATATTGAATATCTCTTACATTATGACATGAACACGATGTAACCAAATAATGAATACTCATTGTAAAAAAAAAATTGTTTAGTCCTAGAATTTAAGTTAAAATGTCTGTAAATGAAATTGTGATTACGTTAAAAGTCTGAATATTCCAAAGAGCTATTTTGCCGACACTTCCATAAACAAAAATGTATGCATTTTTTATTGTAACGTGTTAAAATAATAATCGTATTATTTATTGTACTTGTCTTGCCATAGCGTAATATGTAGCAGTGAATATACCAAAGGATATTACTTTGTATAACGGCAACTAATTTGTGTCTTTTTTTTTTTTCATTACTACCCACCGTGTAGAACTTGACTAGTTACTTTTTAATTATTATACATCTTAGTAATAGTCACAAAAGCTTTTTTGTAAATTGGTACCTAAAAATAAAGACTGGCTTATACATAGTTTTTTTAATATTTTTTACCTGTTAAAACGTAATAAATTGATGAAGTAATTTTTGGGGAGATCTAGGACTTTATTTAGTAATTCGCGTTAATTAATAACAATTCCTTGCCAGTCTTTTTTTTAAACGCAAAGCGAGATGTTTACTTGATAAGTGATACATCTAACATAGAAGAGTTCTCAAGTCGTAGTTGACTTTACTACTTTAGTACCTACAGAAAGCTTTTTAAAATGGAAAACAAAAACGTCTATATACAACAGGAATATGCCCTGTAGCGGTATTTCTCTAGATTGTCTTAGAGTGGTCTGTGAAAATCGTAGAGACTAAACCGATAAAATTATACTAAATGAAAATTGGGCACAAAATATTTATACGCAAATTTTTTCTTACATCATTTAATAAATTCACAATTGGTTAAAAAAAACATTTCATGATAACATCAATATCTTCTATATTGAAACTTGAATTTTTTTTTTTAAAAAATGTATAATTTTAATACAGAAAACCAAAACATTAAAAAATAAACCAGACTGGAAACCAAATAAACAACCAGTAATAAATAATAAGAACTATTCAAAACCACAAATTCATCTTCAATAAATTAAGCGTAACACCGTACCGAAAAAACAAAACTTAGTGATTACGTTCTCTTAATGGGGAAACAATAGTTTGAATATTCTCTTTACCAATCTTGACTATTTTTTTACCGAAAGACGGTGACTTTGGTGCGATCTGCGTTTGTTCCATTTCCTTCTTCATTTTATCCATTACAGAAGACTGCTTAGCCATCATCATGGAAAGCTCCTCGTTCTCTTGCCGCAAAAGAGATAATTCCACAACAAGAGATTGTTGATCTTGAATCTAAAATTAAAAATCATTATCATTCACAACAGTTTCAACGAATTTCAAAATGGATTAAATGTTTTTTTTTTTGTAAAAAAAATGTGTTACAACGTCAATTACCTGTTTTTGAAGACAGTTATTTTCAGCTTCAAGACGTGAAATCTCATTAGCAGCGTGTGACAGAAGTGCGCGAGATTGTTCAGCGGCGGCCGTCGCCTGCCCAGCGTGTTCAGTCGCAAGCTCACAAAGCATTCTCTTTTTTTCTATCTAAAATATTTCAAACAATTAATGATCTAAGCAATTACACTCCTGTCCCTTATTTTGCGGACTTAGAGCTGGAGCCGAGATAGAGCTCGGCGCAAAGATCAGTGTGTAGTGTGTGTAGGTAGCATCGCCTCTCTGATGAGTGATGGCAAGAGTCGCCCCATCTTCATTAGGTA
>DWLS01006127.1:0-11948 GCA_018246255.1 Pachliopta kotzebuea | reverse complement strand
AGGATAGCAAATGTCGGCATAGTCAAGTATAGGCAGAAGTAAGGACTGAACAAGCGCAACTTTGGTAGGAATAGGAACTTTGGTAGGAATAGGTAAAGTTTATGATTTATCTATTAAACAGAATTCTCCAAGACATAAATAAATGCCATTCTTGATATAAACTCTTTGAGATATTAACAGATTCATGTATCACGTTATATCAAAGTCAAACATTAGAATACATTCTCTTACCAATTATATTTATAAGCTGTGATGGTATTAAGTGAAATTACTCTTAAACCTGGTCGCACTAATCTTGTGAAATCACCTCGTACTCTCAACGTCTCTTTAGCTTCGTCTGTTAAATAGTAGCCCCATTTTTGTACAAACGCTTCATATAACCAAGTGGTGTTTAACTTTGGTGCCGTTATTGTAGGTGGAGCAAATCTATAATGAGACAAGGTACTTTAAAAATCTACAAATTAATTTTATGTGATTTGTATAAGCCTTCTATATATATCGTCGTCACAGTAATGTGTTTTGGATTAAAGATATCATACACATACATCTCTTTACAAAAAAATTGTTTATAATAGATGCACAAACCAATCTTCGGTTTTATTATTTAAGAGATATGGAACTGATAATTCTATAGTTATGCATAATATATCGATAGTAATAATAAAACGAAATTGTCGTTAAGAATTCACAATATTTTATCGATTCGAATAATGAAGACAGTATCAAATAAAGGTCTTTTGTTAGCTCTAACTTTTTGGTTTTTATTTTGTTCTAATTTTTTGGTTCTTAAGTTCAATGTTATATTATGTAAAAACATTATAGGCTGTTTAATACTACTAACTGATTTGTTGGCTGCGACTCATGGTTGCCGATTGTAGGTACAATGACAACGTCATTACCGAAGGTTTTTCTCATTTTTTCGATTAAATATAAATTTATTTCATTAATCGAGTTATATGAAGTTTCCCAAATTCCATGATCTATGGTGTCTCCTATGTAGTAAACAATATCAAACTGTGAAAATATTTTAAATTAATATTATTAATTATTTAATATTTGTATTATAATAAACTAAACTTAATCATTGCACTCACTTTATGGGCAGACGTAATCCTTTCAATGAGATCGTCAAATGCCCATTTCGGAGTATCGCAGTTTCTGTAATCTCCCCAATAACCCGCTGGTTCTATATTTTTTGGAACTTTAACTTTTCGACTCCTATCTCGCATTTCTCTGATTCTTGTAACATCATTTAGATTAAGCAGAATATTATTACCAATGGTGATTACACTATTGTCGACATCTGTAATATCTGCATGTTGGTACATATCTATTAAGCTAAGAGTTTGACCTTTTCTACAACAGGTTGGCTCATCACACTGTGCTACTCCATATGCTTCATAAAGAGGATCAATATGTGCGTCTGTTAAAACAGCTATTGTAAGGGGGCTTTCATCGGCATACGGATGCTAAAATATAAAGTTGTACATAGTGAATAACATGAAAATTCACACTACTTTAAACCAGCAGGAACATAGTATATATATATATTAATATCCAAATATTTAAAATCTCTTCATTGATATGAAACTTACTTTAATAGAATGGATTTTGTCCGGTAAGTCAACTTGCCATTCGAATCGCGAATCATTATAAGAGCAAAAGTTTTTATTATCGGCTCTTTGCAAAACGAGACCACAGAAATTTCTTGGTGTTGCTTCTGGTGTATTTCTGATAATATAAGTAATGATGTGCTGCAAAGTACAACCAGGATTAGGTACAATTACATTGGAAAAAAATTTATTATTTTTATCAAAACCGTATAACCGTTAAAAATATGAAAGCATTCAAAAATTATACACAAAATATATTCTTACCAGATTTAATGAAACAGCTCCTTTGCAAACATTATAGCTTTCTATACTAAGTATAAAGCATATATTTACTAATGCTGCGTTTAGTTTTTCATCGCTTGCGCCCTCTTTAACCAAATCAAAAAGTGCAGAAAATGCACTGCGACATATTAAACAATCGAGACTCTGTCCAAAGAAATACATAGGTTTATGAATAAACCGAAAAATTCATTTAATTAAAACTTTGTTTATAAAATTAAACTACATTGCCAACAAATTCAATATTTATTCGTCGAAGCAACGAACCGAGTGAAGCCCACATGATAGTAGAGATACGCCTGCTTATAATAACGTGGCGCTAGTTAGGATTGTATCATTTGTGCGTGATCACTACCATGAGACATAAGTCGCCGGAATCTTGTTGATTATCTAGCAGAGAGTTCCCCGAAAGATACTTGTCTTCCACCACCATACGGCGCATCGCAATAAGATAACATTTAAGATAATGGAAATGTTGATTACTGTTCCAGTTACTCCTTAAATTATAATATTATTACTAGATTATTTCTCACCGATCGGATCTCCGTCGGATATTCTTCCTCTGATGTCACATAATATGGCCTGCGAAGAATTTCGAAAATGTCTTCCTGTAATTTATTTTCATTACTCGTTAATATTTCGTTCTTCATAAATTTCCGGAAGACATCTTCGACTTGATCTAGAATTCAAACAAATTTATGAACAATTCTGCTATGTATTATTTACTATATATTTAGAACATTGACAGTTGCCACGATTGCCTGTGGTTTAATAGTTATGAGAGCATATTTTAAATAATAATGTAGTGTAAAACTATCCTTGCACCTAGTAGCCCTGTTTATTATATAGACAGTTTTTTTTTATATAGAGAAGAATCTTTATTGCTAAAAATTGTAGAATGCAGAAATTCTTTGCGCGTGACATTAGAACATGAATATTTATGCTGGCATTACAATGTGGTGCTCCCGCAATTGTTTTTCTAGTTCCTTTAAGGATACTGAGTTTTAGTCAAAATAAGACGCTGAAATGCAACAAATTCATCATAAAAATTGGCATATGCTTCTCATGATTATCCCACTCGATTAAAGCACTTTTATTTGGAAAAGTAATACACGTACAGGTAGTTCCCCCGCTTTATCGCAAAATAAATTATATATTGGTTCAAAGTTTATTAGTTCTCGTACGATATTATCAATTTAGTAAATTTTTGGGCGTCGCCTTGTACTTGTTTATCAGTGGATTATAATAATTCATTGGAATGTAGTTCACTTACAAGCATAAATTTTATAATATGAACTTGTACTAGTCCGTTGTCTTAAAATTTTAAAATAATGATAAATAAAACAATTAATAATTTCTTTGGATAAACAATACCCGCATAAATTATACGCCATCAATCTACTGATATAATAAAAACTATCCTCACCTGGAGTTATAAGATTATCAGCAAAACTTGTACCTAATATCAAAAAAAATATGAAGAGCAATTTCATCTTCGCTATATGTTTAGATTACTCGCAAATAATAAAGAAAATACGAGGCTTTATTATTGTTTTAAAAGGACTATCTCCTTATGACTATCTTTAAATCAACATCTTTAAAACAACAATACACATAATCTTAATTTGTAATCGTCTAAGGCCTACCTACACTTGACTGAATTGAAAAAAAAAAGAACTATCAGTTGATACTTGTATAATCTGTTATCAAATTATCGTGTTAATACTTAAGATAAACGGTTAACCACTAAGAAAATAATTTCATGAACAGGTGATTTTTTTTTCACGCTAAACTTGATCGATTAGTGTAATATGAATAGGCTTATTAAAAAGAAGTTATTGGCATTTCCAATTAGATTTAATGAAAATTAATGTTACAATGGGACTTAAATCATTTCAACGTATTAGTAACGGTGAATGCAAGTCTATAAAAAGTAGTAACTAGCAAGAATGTAACAATAAAAAAGATTTTACATGGACAACTAACTACTTAACCATTAAAAATATAAGTAATAATTAAATTAAAATCAACAAACTACGCTATTTTTCTTCTAAAGTTTCTTTCTAGGAACATGTTTTCTCGCAAACTTTTCATTCACTAGAAATTCATGCTTAGCAATGGGAATCGAACCTGCGCCTATAGGAGAGCACGATTGCCTTTCATACTGAACTGTTACTACTACTTTAAACTTATTTAATTATTATAAGTTCAGGTATAAAGTTACTTAACACAAAATGTAACGAACAATATGAAGAAGGTCAAAACAAAATAAAAGGAGAAGGAAAACGGACCCGTCATGACACGGGAATAACTTTCTCGCTTCACACTTCTTCGTCTTCTCACACTTCCAGGTGAAATTAAAAGTTTTAACAGCAACGCCGATTTTAGTGATAGCTATTTGTTAAAAACAAACACTGCGACACGCATCTTTTAAAGCAAATATGTAGTAGCGTAATAAAATACTTTTATTTATTTAATATAGTTTTATTATATATCTGTCATTTATAACAATAATGAATGAAATTTCATATCAGAACTTGACGCTTTATACTTCACTCATTTCAACATCCTCTAAGTTTAAGTCGTCCAACATCTCGGCGAGCGTGATGCGAGGCAATGTAGGATCAATTTCATCCGTGTCCACTGGTACTTTGTTAGCATCTTTAAAAATATTAATGTTCTGTCTAAATGCTGGATCTTCTTCCAAATCATCCAAGAAGTCATTATAATCCCTGAAAAATAAGTCAAATATACATAATTCATTCATTTACCAACTGACCTAGGGGATGCTGCATTGCCGTCGAAGGTTTCATTATCAACGCCACATTAAAAGGTCAAGTGTTGTTTATTATAATTAAAATACTTCTGTCATCGAAATATTTTAATTGCTGTAAAATTTAATAAAATAAACATTTGGTTATGTGACGTTTAGGCATTAATGCTAGATGTGTGATCACAGCGTGATTGTTAATCGTGCATATCTAATTCATAAAGCATTTAAAAACCACGCGTAAACCATACTACATGCATGCGTTTTATTGAGGGTTAATATCAAAAATGTTTAATTTGTTTGTGACTTTTGAAATATCAATGTATTGGCGTACATAAAGGTTTTATTTGAATTTTAAATACATTGAAGATTTCATACTTCTAACTACATTAAAACTAAATAATGCTCTGCAATACTTGTAATAAAGTAAGAAAATAAACTTAACGATTTAAAATAAAAGTATGAAAATGTGAAGCACTGATTACGTGGAACAAAAAGTTTTCTTAAAATCTTATTGTCTCTTTTATTATATTAATATATCTAGAGAAATAGTAACGCTGACGAGTATAACTATCATAATCTAATCACCTTTTTGACGTTCACATTTGTATTAACGACGTAAAAAAAATTTATAAGATTCCTCATTACCAATTCATGTTAAGACGAATGCAAGACTACTTGGCAACTTTAAGTGCATACCAGGAAAATCTCCAACCAACCTCAAATCAGCCAACCTCCCACAGATTAATTTATGGCGGCTGATTAAGAATGCAGCGATTTTAGCTGGCCGCAGGTACAATAAAGCCTATCAATGAAACTCTACATGTAGGTCCAGAATCAAATCTGGGACCTCCATATTGTAAGCGACGCATTTACCTTCTGTTCAAAGAATCAGTGATACGATAAGCTATTCTGTATTTTTTTTGGTCGATTTTGGAATTAATAATTAATTTGAGCTATATAATACCTGTAAAATAACTCTAACTTGCTTTTGATGAAACAATAGCTAACATGAAACGTGATACCCTATGATACTTTTGGGTGGAGTAAATACATTGATTCTAGTAAGAGAGTTCCCTGAGTTGCAGTATTGGGAACAAAAACAGGACTATTTATTAATGTATGTTATATTTATGACTTACTCGTTAGTGGAACTGAGCCCATCATGCAAATTGTCAGCCATATGTTTAAGTTTCCAATTTCTCGCGCGTCTTCTGGCAGCCTTTTCACCGTAATATTTCTTCACAAGGAACACATCTGGTATTGAATCCCTATCAAGCTTTTCAAAGTTGGCATCGTTAACATTTGTGTCTCCTAAGTTGTACCTGCAAGAGAAATACAGAAAGTTATAAAAACAGCAAATAAAAATATTATTATTGGTGTTAAAAATTTTTCCTTTTTTATGGTCCTTTTTATCAACAAAATATTGTTAAGTAACCATGGCAACGTAGATAGTTAAGCATGGTCACTTAGAATATTCTGGTTCTCTTTCTGAATTTACTAAACTCAATAACGTGTTGCGAAAATGAGCCAGTGAGCTAGAGAGGCAGTGAGGTGAGATTTTTAAAAACAGTCTTGTAATGGTTTTATTGGTGGGGATATATATGTAAAGTAACTTCACGGGCAAGCGTATCAGTAACCATCAGATGGACACTTGCTCATTTCGACGCTGCGTCGCATAAAAAAAAGTAAAAAAGAAGGTCTCGTTCTCTCTCGTCAAATAAAAAAAGACATCTCGGCTTCAAGATTATGTAAAAAACAATTAATTGCAAAGAATTTTTTACTTTATAGTCTAGGATATATTTTACTACAACTGCCACATATATACCTCTACAAATTTTAGACACTTAGCAAGTTATATTTATTTTATAATTTTCAATTGAAATAAAAGACTGTCCATACACCCAGACATGAAAAAATTGGCAGAAATGTATGCATGCATGAAACGCATTAAACATGCAGAATGCCTACAAAACGAAGACTTACGAAATCCTTTTTATGCGCAGGATTTATAATCAACTTAAAATTTTCGATATGGAGCGGTAATATAGATTTTAAAAACAGCTATAAAAATATCCCTGTGACTGTTATATAATAACAATAATAAAATATTTATTTTTAGACCATTAAGTCCATATTAACCTGTATTAAAAAAAAAAAACGATTACTTTTATTTCCTAATAATAAATTAAAAAATCACTAACTTTAAATTCTTCTTGCACTTTTACACATACAATGGCCGATAACTATACTGCATTGCATTCTGGGTCCCCGGGTATTTTAGGGTGCAGATTGTATAAATTACCCGACATTAGATGGCACAATAATTTACAAATACTTACCCCAAAACAGTATCGCCAGGTTTTAAAATATGACCGAGATGAGTTCTTGTGTGTACAGAGTTAACATCAAGTCCCAGCTCACTAGTTTTCACTACCCATACATCAGCAATCACATGTTTGTTTGACACAACACCTTGACCAGGGAATGTTTTTTTCTCCTGTTACAAAAAAAAACATATTTCATTCTACTAGCATTAACAATATAATACAGAGGTTAAAAATTACAAAAATTGGCCACTGCTGAACAAAGATCTATCCCAAAGATATCCACAAGTATAATACTAATTGTCTACTAATAGTATCATATGTATTAACAAAGAAACAGTAAAATCTTGAAAATGTATATAATATCTGACTTACAAAAAGCCTTATACTTATTTACTTTGAATTTGTTTTTCTAATATTAGATGTAAAAAACCATTTATCTTGACAACATAAATTTCAACGATCAAAATTCATTATTTAAAAGATGTTTAAAACAGAATGTAAAAAAGTAAATAAATAAAAACTTACATGTTCTTTTAAAATGTCAATATCCATCACAGTATATTCAACCAACTGTTTTGGATTACATATTGGAGTGAATGGATTTCTCCAATATACAGTAGAGGAAAGATCACATACTGAAATATACAACACAAATGATATTTTCCAGTGTTAATATATTAGCGTGTATTAAAAGTTACAAAAACAATCATAAAACCACTATCTTTTATGATACATTCACATACATACCTTGTCCAGTATTTGGATCAATTAAATGTATTGTGCTGGTAACCCTGGATACAAGACAAATAGGGGAAATTGATCCCAATTGATGAGTCAACTTCTTAGGCAAACAGACCACACTATCCTTAGATACAGGGACTATTTCAATACTATAAGTAAACTTGTAATTATAAATATTGCTGTGGATATCATGAGATATCAATTTCTTAGAATGTTGACACTTGATGGGTAGAACTGATTGTACAAAGTCTACCATTTTTCGGGCATTATTTTCAGTGGCATAAAAGAAATCTAGACCATCTGTAATCAAAATTGTTATGATTAGTACATTTAACATAATAAATAACTTATGTATTATACCATAAAGAGACCATGAACAATATATGCAGTATTTAAACTTTTTTTTTCGGATGAAGTTTTTGCTTTCGACCACTATTATGGCCGTGAAAGCTTCATCAGATCCTGAGCTCGCGAATCCGGACTCCGCGAGCTGAAAAGTGTATATATATGTAAATTATATAGTATAAGGGAGAGGAGGGAGACGAGGGAAGAGGATTTGGGGAAGGAGGAAGAGATGGGAAGTAAAAGGGGAAGATGATACAATAACTATTGTATCATCTTCATATATATATAAACTGTACCTTAACCTAATTCTGTACTCGGAGTACGAAAAACGAGTCGGGGTGGCGCGGGCTACGCGGTCGTCGGAGGGGGGCGCGGGCCCGCCCTCTGACCACCGTCACCTGTGTCGTAGACTGTGGGCGGAGAGGTCCGCCCTTGGATAGGGAGTATTTAAACAAAATTAATCATCAGATACCATAAAAGTTTACATTGAGCTATTTATTACTAAACATGCCTTGTACATTTTTATCTTAACATACCAACATTAAACAAACAAATTAACCCAATAACCACCAATATATCACAGGTAAAAATAACACCTGTGATGATTTTATAGCTAAGTAATCTTTAAAAAAAATTGCTATTTACCATGCTTAGGTTTAATGCCCAGTGTATTTTCATGTGCTTTATGTTTAAGAATTAACTGTTCCAAATAGTAAAAAGTCTTCCTATTATTAGCACGCTGCCTTACTTGCACCAATGCACGCCAATAATCTTGAGCTTCAGACCGATGGCAAGCATCACACATCTGATGCTGGATAACAAATTCTACTATAAATGTTTGCTGAAGAACAGCTCCTCCCATAACTTCACCCTGGACTGTTAATTTCACCTATAAATATCAATAAGTTTTACTTGAGATAAAAGTAGACTACTTCACTAACAAACAAATTCAATAAATCATTTTTATTATACTAATAACATTAAAAATTTATTTTAGTAAACCATGGTCAGTATAACATTTGCTTACTTTTATCCTTTTCGAGTGAGGCTCGGTCCATGCGAAGCCTGCATCTACTAATTTAACTCGATTAAGACCTTTCAACCTTTTTAAACACAAGGCGAGTAATTCTCTTGATTCCAAAGCACAAACAAGCCATTCTGCTGGAGGTTGCAGGTATCTGTATGAAACAAAGGTAAACTATTAGGAAGAAACAGATCAAATATAGTAGTAGTCTTTTAAATGGTGCCATTGAAAGACACAATTCAATTGCAAAAGATATTACCTTTCGCATCCTCTGCAGAAAAACAAAGTCGCTTGTTTTGGAATACCATCTGTGATGTCAACGTGAGCTCTTAAACAAGCTACACACATATTAGAGGGATTTGCTTCTATAGGAACTGCGCATTGACAGCATAATCTGAAATTTTTTAATGAAGTAATTCATGAGAATATTTCAAAAACTTACAATACACGTGATTATCTTGTAACCTCAAATACATACATGCGTGTGCTACTAGGCGTTAGATCGTTTTCTGGTGTTATATACTCCATAATTAAATTCGTTTATCAATAACCCAAAAACCCACAGTATATGGTTAGAGAAGAAATAATTATTTTCACATTTAGTATAAAATATTTTTATTACAATAGATTGGTGACACTGACATTGACAGTATACCACGAAGCAGAAACAAAAAAGTTGGTTCAGAAAATAAAAAATACATATGCCGAACAGATAATAATTCTGATCCCAACGTGTGAGAGATATTTCAACACACACAACTAAATATAATAAAATTATGTAACGCTTATAGAGATTGTTTCATTGTATAGACTAGTGCTTAACTACTCCCAGCCGCTAGTAAACATCGGTTTAGCCCGTAAAGGTAAAGCACACTGGCCTAGAAGTTATTTATTCTTTCTCTCAAAAATTTCCAAACTGAAGAAAGTGTATTTCAAACCTTACTTTTCGCGATATGAAGGTTGAAATGACTCTTTTAAGTGTACAGTTGTAACTAAAAAATGTTAAACTTTAAACTTACATTGCAATATTATAATTTATAATATCTATGAAGATGGGATTTGGCCTATAATGCCGATTAAGTGAACTCGGTGCGGACGACAAGTACGTAGGGGTCTCGTAATTTGTCATAGCATACTGTTTATGCTGGAGAGAGCAATAACTCTCCCCGGGATGTCCTTTGCAGTGCAGGGAGGCATAGAGTTCCGTAGGAGATCCCGGGGCCAGCCGCAATGCACCAAGGATGAGCACCGAGAGGGTTTTCTTCCCCCAAAAACAGGGTATCTTTGAAGATTTCCCCTACCTCAAAAAACAAAAAAAAGGTGTCAGAGTAGCAACTGATGCAACATTACATAAGGTTATATATGGCTATAAAATTATGATTTATCATTAATAAATCTAGTGAATACATGTGAATACAATTCATACAATACACACAGACATACATAAATACATATTCTGTAATAAAAATATAATTATAATGTATAATAGTAAATTGAGATAGGCGGAAATGGTTAGTTGTGATAACGCTGCCGGAGAAGTCTTTTAAATGAGTGCCTAATGAGAGCTCGCCTGATATCATCAGGTAAGGCGTTCTAGAGAAGTATCGACTTAACCGTGTAAGATGCGATCGCAATGAGCTAACAACTTTTCGACTCATTTTCTAAATGTGAACCGCTTACGTGAGGGAATTGTCCATGTTTAAACCATAATTTTTATTGCACTTAAAGAATGGTATTACTCACCATCCTACAGGACAGGTTTTCATAGTCGATTTTGATAAACATGCCACCGACCGCTCGCTATCGTTACTTGACTTTTTGGTGGATTCACAGAAAGGCTATAACGAAGTATCTTCGAATAGCCTCCAAATATATAGCAATAGAATTATATGATCAACTATGTCTTTTTAACTTATAACTGTTCTTTTTGACCTCAATAAAAGTGGTATTACCCAAAGAGTCAATAAATATACACTGTATGCGGCATCTAAACGTGGCGTTAAAAAAACCGCAAAGATAAAAAGATTTTAAATTGTGTTATGCATGTATCTACAAAAAACGTAAAATTTTAGGCAGTGCCTTTTTTAACTAAATTCTAATAATATTCAAAATGCATTCAATCACTAGAGCCAGAGTTAGTTTTTCACAGTATCATGTTATAATATTAACATTGTGATTATGACCGTCATTTTATTTCGGACAACATTACTATCGAATTGATACATATTGGAAAAACTTATTACATAAATTATTTTTTACATAAATTATTATTATTATTATAATAACTTACTTAGCTTTCTTCATTATTCTTAATTAAAAAAATTAAAAATAAATTAATATTCCATAGATAATTTTTTGGAGGAGCCAATAATAATCTGCGAACGGAAGTACTTAAAAAAATAATTCGTTTTATTCTGGTTTGGCTCTTACGTAAACTTCTTTTTAAAGAAGAACTAAATCTGTGCAGCCACTGTACATTTCGTCGAACGAGTTAAGAAAACGAAAATGTTTTCTGCGGCTGG
Source organism: Pachliopta kotzebuea (assembly GCA_018246255.1). Classification (NCBI taxonomy): domain Eukaryota; kingdom Metazoa; phylum Arthropoda; class Insecta; order Lepidoptera; family Papilionidae; genus Pachliopta; species Pachliopta kotzebuea. Next base: position 324 of record DWLS01006127.1, on the reverse strand, counting down.
AAGAGCAGGCCTTTTGGTTGCAAGAACAATAGTCAGCAATTCTTTGGCAGAAAAAACACCCTTAGCGGCCGGAGCCTTAGTGAACAAACGGGAATATGCTGCAGCTGCAGGCAAGGGTCAAGGTAAGGTGGTTGCTGTTATTGGAGCCGTAGTGGATGTTCAATTCGAAGATAATCTTCCACCCATTCTAAATGCTCTTGAGGTACAAAACCGCTCTCCTCGTCTCGTGCTGGAAGTGGCCCAGCATTTGGGTGAAAACACTGTACGTACCATTGCCATGGACGGTACGGAGGGTTTGGTTCGCGGACAACCTGTTCTCGACTC
>DWLS01006126.1:0-11949 GCA_018246255.1 Pachliopta kotzebuea | reverse complement strand
GTTATATATATATATATATATATGTAAAGAATATACTTAAAAAAATAGTAAGAGTGCATTTATAATTTGTTTTGTTCATATTCTGAATAATTATATTTACCTTTATTTTCACCTCATACCTTAACGATAAAATTTCCGTTAAAGACAATAAAGTCTATAATTTTCTTGTAGTAAAAGCAAAATACTTTGTAATTTTTAAGTTCTTTAGTAACAATAACAAAGTGCAAAAATGAAGAATCGGCTTTAGGCTTTAACTGTATAAGAAAATACAAGTACTAATAAAAATACACGTAAATTTTATTATAACAAACATTTATTATATTAATAGATATATAAAATTGTCACTGATAACTTTGACATTCGTGTAAGACCTGTGTTTTACTCAATGTACCTGCTATTATTTTTGTGCGCTTTTATGTTCAATGGAAATTAATATTGTGCCTAAACATTATCTCGATTTTTTTTTAAGTTTTTCGTAAATTTTTAGCAACTGGGAACTAAAAATGGTATAGTTGTTACATTTTTTTAAATACGTATTGTTAAGGGTTATAAACAAAATTTTTTTTCTAGGCTGGTTCTATAATTGTAGCTGGCCTGGGTATGGCTGCTATCGGTTTTGCTGGTCGATATCTGTTGAAACAAATGCCTAATGCCACTACAAAATTTGCTGAAGCTGTAAAGAATTTACCCAAATTTGATGCAGAGTCTTTATCTAATTCCAAGTATTATAAAGGAGGATTTGAATCCAAAATGACTAAGAGAGAGGCAGCACTTATATTAGGAATTAGCCCCACTGCTAATAAAGCTAAGGTAAATAATGATTTTAAATATACTTATTAAACTGAACTCAAATTTCTGAAGACAAATTTACACTCCAACAGGTTAAAAAAAATTAATGAATTTTTTTTTGTAAATATTCATAATCTTATGATAATTCAGTAACATATTTTACATTTAATTTTCAGATAAGAGAAGCTCACAGAAGAGTTATGTTACTTAATCACCCTGATAAGGGAGGATCACCTCTTGTTGCTGCTAAAATTAATGAAGCAAAAGATGTTTTAGAAGGTGGCAAAACATAACCGAGTACATTATGTAGAAAAATTAGAAAAAATGAAACAAGCTAGAAGTGGTCATTCTTAGATAAGTCTTAATTAGAGGGACCCAAAGAGAACAGATATAATGTGAATAAAACAATTCTACAACTTCAATAGTCTATTCTGTCACATTAATTTTTAAATATCCCTTAATAAATATGAACTAAAAAAATATTAAAAATTCGAGCAATAGATGCAAATTTAATTCATAAGCATAACATAATTATGTAATGTTTTTATGATATTTAGATGATAATTTGTGTTGCTCAAAAGAAAATACATTTTTGATTAATCATAATTAGTAAAATTGAAATATGAAGAACCTTGTTAGTTTATACATGGAATACATTATACAACTGCATAAATTATAAACAACAATATAAATATGTTCATAAATCACAGTTAAAACATGCGAAAGAGGTGTAAACGGAGGAATCAAGGGTTGATGTTACAAAATAGTATTGATAAATTTGGTGTTAAATTTATAATTGTTATTTTCTCTTATAGAATAAAAATTAAAGTATACAAAATGTTTAATGCTACCAATTCTATAATATTATGTTTATCTTAACTACTGTTTGAAGTGTGTTTAAAAATACTTTGTCTCTATGTATTTTTTTTTGTATACAACCATTTTGGGAAGCACAATAATGAAATAATAATATAGTTTAGCTGATTGTCTCATAATCAATATCACTATCTAGTAATAGTCATATTAGAAATACATTTTCATTGTTTATTAGTAAATGTACATCAAATATTGTTAGCCTGTAATAAATTTCTATTACATACTATACACGAAATTTAATTAACATTATACATACAGAACCAAAATAAATGTTATGTTTTTGTTGTATTTCATCTTTTAACCAAGAAATAACAAACAAAGAGATGTAAGGGGTAACAATATATTTACTGATTGTATAAATGTACGTGAGATACGAATGCCTAACTTTTACAACAAAATAATTTGTAGTGAGAGTTTATAAAAGAGAATGGTCATGAGTTTCACACAGAATTCCATAGACAACAACTTTGCAACAATTTTAATGGATTAAAGTTATTTATCTTTGGTATTTAAGCAGCACCTCTGAAAATTTTAAAGCAAATTGATCACACATACACTTTTAGACAAAATGTAAAGGGATTCAAACGTAATATTATTTAGAGAAATAAAAAAACAATAAGTTTAATGTTTTGAAGGTTATGTTAAGACAACATGTTTATGTTAACTAATATATTATCATTTGACATACTCCTTCAAATTTAAATATGTTTCACATATACCAAATGGTAATTTACTTTATCATGTGAATGTAATATCTACCTTATCCCTTAGAAGTAATCACTAAAGCTGTATATATTTGGTGATGTAGTAGATATTTTCAGAACACATATCGAAACATCCAAACAAAAATGTATTTCCTGATATTTTAAATGCTTTTATTTCATTAAGAATTGACGGTATAACAACAAAAGTTGAAATAAATATAATTAACAAAATTACATCTAACACTAACAAAATAGAATTGTTCATATTGAAACAATAATAAAGTGAAAAAAAACATGTTTTATCCCATAATTAATACTTAAATATTACAAACTAATTCTGTTTACGTAAAAAATGATATGCTACTTGATTTCCATTATCACACAATGCAAAGCTACGATAATTACAACCTTCATAAATAAAGTCTGACATAAAAAAAATCAAAATAGGCTCATAGACTAGGTAATTTGTACAAACTAAGAAAAGATTATTTTTAGATAATTCATGTACTTTTGTGAACAGTTTATTAGCACACAGTGCAATTAGTTATAATTTAATACTATTTGTAATATAATTATTTACTTGTGTCAAAATATAAAATACACGCTGATTACATTATGAGTAAACTGTTAAACAATAGGCAGCACACCAGTAAATCAGATAAAATTGATTAAAAAGTAGCTTAAATTCTAAAATAACATGGTTTAGGCTCTGGTTTGGTTAATTGATCTCTAAATTTTTTCCCAATAAAATAATATGTGGAAGAGATCAAATAAACTACACAAAAAATATAGCTTTAAGTATTTAAATAACAACAAAAAGTTACATCTATGTAAGTAGTTGCAATTTAATTTTGGTAATCTTTTGAAAATAATGAGATCAAAAGTTTGTTGTTCTCATTGGCATGTTTTTCATCGTTGTGGTTCCTTTTGTTGCTGTTCACGTCGTTGTTTGGCAAAACGTGCTCTTAGCTTGATTATTGTAGAATTAGAAAGTGTTCCGGGTACTTTAAAAATTGACTGAAAGTTAAATATATTATGACAGTTTTTTTTATACAATATGCTTTCACTTCTTTTTTCCCCAATTTTATGTTGTTACAAGTAACAATGTGTCTGTGGATGGTCATGCATGTTTGCTCAAAACTCTGTGATTTATATATTTTGACATTCGAAACACGTCAATATTGTTGTGACAGAACATTTACAAAGTTGTGGTAGTAAACAAGGAGGGTCTGAGAAAGCCTTACCGCTAACCAAACTCAACATCATCAACTCAAAAATTGTTCCAGAAATGGCACAAAAACCTCTATGTTACTAGGCACACTTCACCATTTTAGGAGACCGCTACATTTTATATAACAAAGCATCCTCATCAGCCTTTATAGATCCACTGGATAGCATAGGGGTCCAAGATATAGAACTTCACCAAAAATTTACATCAAATGTATTCAAAAGGTTTACTGCATGCTTCTACTTCTAACCATTTTTATGTGGTAGTAAGAAGGCAGTTTAAATAATTATATATTTGTTGTTTATAAGATCATCAAGCACTGCATAACAAATTGTTGGCCATATGTTTGAGACAACACATTATTGAGCTAACATGTATTTTTTTATAAATTAATGTTTTACTGATATGGTTGTTTCTTTCGGTGTTAACAAAACAGAGAACCAATGATGATGCTTGTTAGATTCATTACTGTTCAAGAACTTAACTGTCAAGTGTAAAGTATTGGTTTTGATTTATTTTGTGATTGGTGTTGAGGTAGTGTAGTAGTAGTTGATGTAGTGGTGATGTAAACACTTAAATACACAAAAAAATTTGCATTTGACAACAGCACATAAGTAACGTAAGATCCATTCTTTATATACATGGAGTAAATAATGTGAAAAAATTGGGGTAGAGTGAAGTGCATTAATTATATATAAGTTCTAAAATGTAAACATTAAACAGCTTAAATTACTAACAGTCATTATTGGTAAATTGTAATTATCACCTTATCAGTTGTAGTAAATAGATTTACAAAAATGATTACTCACCTGCATGAATTCATGGCAATGTAATGCACTGGCATTTTTTACAATAGCCTTAAAGCATTCCGCCAGTGATGTAAAGTCATTACATGACATTATTAAGGATCTATTAGTTTTTATTAATGTTATGCATACTCTAAACAAAATTTTAGAACCTTCATAAAATAGGCAGTCCCATATTCGTAATACTGTTTCAATGGGAAGAACTTCAGCAAAAAGGCAAACAAACCATTTTGTTGTTATGACAGCCCATGGCAAGCCTGAAAGATAAATATCAAGTAATAAAATGTAGTTAGTTTTATACAATATTACAACAACACTGCTAGAACTACTACTAGAACTAGAACTTTACAGTGTTTATTATAAAACTACATGGAAACATTAAAACCAAATCTATTTGTATTATGTCAGATGATACCATACATTAAATAGTTTAAGTAATTAGAAGATGTGCAGTCATACACAGGTTTAATCTATTATGTGTGTGTCTGCCAAAAGCTTAATGCATATAAAATAATCTAAGCTAGAAAAAAATTTAAAACAGATTTCCTCCTTTGTCAGTCGGTATATATTCAATTAAAATCTAAGTGTAATAAAAGCTTTTACTGCTTAGCTAGATAATAAATAAATAATTGAAATGAAATCAATAAAAAAATATGGTATGCATAACTTTAAAATTTTCTTTGACTCAATAATATTTACTAGGAATGTTTTTACCTAAGTTTATCACATGTTGATGTACATCAGGAGCTTTAGATTTGACCAGTTCTGAGAGAACTTCAATGTCAACAATCAATCCATCCATAGTTTTCGTGTAATAATCAGGTAATATCTTTTCCACTAAAACTTTCAGTAACCAAAATGATGTCTCTTCACTTTTTGTTGCTAGCAGAAGTAATCCTATGAATATTTTATTAATATGATGAATCATAAAAAAATAAATAATTAATTATATATTCAAGATCTATGTCATAGACGATGACATTTTTGAAATCATTACCTATAAAGACATCAATATAGAAACCCATAGGCTATTCAATTTAAAAATTAGGTAAATTTACTATTTGGGTTTTCTACAACCAAAAACAAAATATATGTAAAAAAAAATGGTTTCTACTGTTATTCACACAAGATAAAAACATCTATCACAAATGTACATGTTAATTCTAAAAATCATAGGAATCTATGTAGTAAAATATACAACTTCATGTAATAAAGGGACTTCTATCTGTAACATCAATGAAATTGAAAAGTATTTATTTCCTACATAAATTTTGCCATTTTATTCTCTTTATGCAGCAAAGTTGTACCTGCAATATAGTTGAGGCCCTGGCAATATCCAACAACCCTATTATTATGAGCATATGCAATTAAGACATTGAACAAGTGTGTCTGGTGATTAGCCTCCTTAGTAAAATAAATATTGTCAGGAAATGTGCGTGGCAAATCTGTTTTAACAAGATCCACAAGCTCTTTTTCAAAAGGACCATCTAAAATTTTTTGATAGAGATCAGGGCATTGTTCTTTCATTTTATCGGCTTCAGATATAGCCATCCATACTGAAGGACGATGTTCACCTAAAAAAGTAAAATTATTTGTCTCTGATTAAAATGTTAATGATCATTGTAAAAACACAAAAATTTTATAATTTTTACATTTGAATAAGCTTATATTTTATTAATAAACAGATTATGTACTTACTAGGGATTCCTTTTCGTACGTATCTTTTAACTGTATTTGTTCTTTTAACCGATTTTCCTTCGCCCAGCAAAGTAGCCCATTTTTGAGCTCGCGAAGCTAGTACTTTTAAGTACACGGACATAAAATGTTCATAGCTCTCATAGTCAAAATCATCGTGTCTTTCAAATCCGTATTCATCGATTACGCTGAAATTAACACATAAATCAGATAATTCACAAAAGCGTTTACAGATTTAATATTAAGCTTATTACATACCTAAAGTTTGATTGAGCCATTGTAAATAAGTCGAATACAACTTAATGATATAATGTCATCTTTATTAAGATAAAACGATGTAAATGTGGTATTATTTTAAAGTTTAACGCCCCCAAAAACCCCGCTCGTTGTCATCCTTTCATGACAGAAATAATATACTTTTGATAATTTTATTCTTAATGACAAATGACAATACGAGTAGCACAATGAATGAAATCTATGTTTGTCACAGAGGAAACAACTTTGAATTAACACAAGGTATAGATAATAAAAATAATTAAAAGTATTGAATTTTTAGGTTAAAAATCATTACATTTATATAAGTTCCCGATAATAACAAATGAAGTAATTTGTTAGAAAAATTTACAATTTTAGAGATACATAATGTTAAAATAATCATAAATATATTTCAAATAAATCAATATAGTACTGCAATATGCTTAAAAACTGTGCAAAAGTGCTTTTTTGGAGTAACAATGTAATTTTATCGCTTTAATTGTTTATATTTAGCCCTATTTTATTATTTTATTTACTGGCATGTAATTAACAATTGGTCTTGGATTTTTTAGATATTATTCTAAAAAGTTTCTTTGGTGTATTGAAATAAATCATATTACAATATTTGTATGTTCAATGTATAACAGATTTACATACATATCTTATTTTTTGAACAAAGAATGAATGAAAATATTAATGAAATGAAATATATTTTTATTTTTTAATATATTTCCCTCTGTCATTTACAACAATTTTTGTGTGAAAAATACAAATGTCAATTTTGACAATTGTATGTTTTGTGTGTTTAGTAAACGTTTTTAATTTCTTTGATTCAATACATTTAAATTATCCATAAATTATATTTTTTAACATGGGCCCACCCCCTGTAGTAACAGGAATTTCACCTAAAGAAGGGCCTCCTGGCACAAGAGTTACAATTCGTGGGGAGTTTCTGGGCATTAGTGTTACTGATTTAATCGGTATGAACAGCGAAATAAAGTGTTTTTTTAAACGGTAATCATTTTTTATATTTTAGATTCTCGCAACTTATTTGTGTTCTTATTTATTAGGGCTAAAAATATGTGGCTGTGACTGCCTCTTATCTGCAGAATGGAAGAGTAAAAACAAGATAGTGGCACGGTCAGGACCGTGTAAAGGAAGGGGAGATATAATAGTCACTACAAAGTCCGGTGGTGAAGGCACATCTACTGTGCAATTCCGAGGTATGATTGTAAAAATAAAAAAGTGTAGTTTTAATCATTTTCAGTTATAATTTATTATGGGAAAATATATAAAAAATGGATTTGCCAACTTTCTATGGACATTGTAAAAGAACTTACATCTTTCAATAATATTTTAAATAAACTATATCTTTTCCTTAAAAATTATTTAGTAATTGTTTTAAAATTTAGAAAATTTCTTTAAGTGTTATTTTTCCAGTATATACAAAATATTTCTATAACTTTAATTATAAAGTATATATTTAAGAATAGTAGCAATGTTTATGTTATTGTCAAATATTCATCTCAACCATTTATTAGAAAATATCTTCAGAAGTTTACATATATATATATACATTTACAATAGTTTTTATTTATACTATTTGCAGGTTACCATGAATCAGTAGGGCCTATGAAAGAAAGTGCTGTATGGGTAGAAGAAGCAGCACCTCCATCTTTACCTTGGGGCCGTCGTCCTATGTCCCCAACTGCTTATACACCACCAGACCCATTAGGTCTATCAACTGAGGGTGATGACTGCAAGTTCCCAGAAGAAGAACTTCATGAATTATTTCCTGATGGGTAGATGTAATTTATATCTTTGTAATGACCAACAATATGTACATCTCCAATTCTTCTGCATTTACATATGTAGCCTTTTTTTTTGTGGGGAAATCTTCTTAAGATGCCTTGCTTCTGGGAGGAAACCAGTGTTTTGTGGGATTTATACCCACTAAAACCCTTTCAGTGGTCATCATTGGTGCATTGCGGAAGGTCTCAGGTTCTCTTATGAACCTCACTGGTGTCTCTGTACTGCTGCTAAGCACATCCCTGCAAGAGCTGTTACTCTCTCCAGCACCCACATTGTACTATAATAAAATACGAGCCCACTCTGTATTTGTCATCCTTCCTGGGTACACTTAATGGACAGTGGGGGCTTTCTCCCTCTAAGCCTTTGAACTAGAAAACTCTTTTAGTCACCTTCTATAACAGGCAGAGCTAACTTTATTCCCATTTTTAACCTACAGGGCTAATATTTATAGCCTACTAAGTAATTTTACATACATACATGTTTGCATAATAATGTTAACTGACTTGTTTTGGATCCATAGGCCTTTGTTTAAAAAAGCTGTACTAGAAAGTGGAAAGAGTAACAGTCACAAACCTTAATTGATTATAATCAGGGTGTTTTAATAATTTTCAGATCTGGTAAACTGTCTGATGAAAACTTTCATCCTGGCTGGTATCTCCTGGAACATCATAGCAATACATCATATGAAGACTTAAAAGCTGGAATGATTTTTCTGCAGAGAAAGGTTAGAAATGTTCAATTAAAATTTAATAACAACAGTTAAACATGAGTAGTACATCAGGTGAAGAATTTATAGAGGTCACAATTTTTTTCACTTTTTTTGCAATAGGCTAGGTTTAAAATAACAATTATTTAAAGTTATATTAAACTCCGATAAGACAATAATGTTTTACTTTATAGGTTGAAGGACAAAAGGAAGGCCAACTCAGCTTTCTTAAAGCTAATACTGGGGCTGTGATGGACCAATTAGACAGACTTGTTCTTCTGAAGAACATGTATGAAGAGGATCAGAGGAAGAATGGAAGGGAACCTCTGCCAAGTTTGCAATCTGCAATAGAAGGTATTTTATAAATATTAATGTATTTTAACTGTCTACAATCTTAGAACAACTTTGTGATTGTTTACCTAAAAAATATTTTCTCTATGTTTTATGTTGTTGTGCATATTAATTTTTTAGCAAAAAGCATAAAAGATAAAATCATTATGGATGAAAAATCACAAAAATTTAAAGAACACCTAATATTTTTTTTATGTTTACATTATTTATTTAATATTAATAATTTGAGTTTGCTTTTACAATTCATTTGTAACATGAAACATAACTATGTTTGTGATGTCAATTTTCAAATTAATGGGGACAAGTAGTATTTGTATACATTTAAAAAAAAACAGAGAATTTGTATTGCAAAACTCTTAATGTAATAAGTGAGAGTAAACAACTTGTTTGTTAGCAAAAGTTACCTTTTATAATAGAGTTAACTGCTCATTTAATTCTTCAATGTTAGCATTTACTTGAGAAAATTTTTCTGTACTCTGAAGGTTATGTATAAATAGTTTTTTTAACTAAGGTGAATACAATCTAACTTACTGTAATACAGACATAAATAATAAGAAAAAAACTTAAATTAGTTGCTACCTTATTTTATTATAACTTTTAATTAACAAAAAACAGAGTACCTTTATAATGTTGATGGATCAGCATCTTGACATCTCTTTCAGTAGTGTTGGGTAACAAAGGAATAGAATAAATAACTATATTTCCTCATCACCTATATAGTGTGAACCACTAGGATGACATGTATTGACAGGAATATCACTTAATATCTATTGTACAATGTTTTATACAATTTTCAGTATAAATTAATTAAACTGTTTTTTTAACATTTCCAGAATCAATTTCACTGGCCGATTCCTTATTCTCCGAGATTTTATCACGCAAGGAGAATGCTGATAAAACACGCGAAGCACTCTCTCTTCTTACTCGACACAAATTTCTCTTTCAGCTTCCTTCGTCCATAGATAATAATATCAAAAAAAAGGAATATGATTTGGTTGTCAATGATTATACAAGAGCCAAGAATTTATTTGGAAGTACTGATGTTAAGGTGATGATAAGAAAATGATCTAATTTTTCTGGTGATTGGTCTTTGTCGCTGGATAGTGTTTAGGCAGGTACCACTGCACATCCAAACATCAAAGTATTTTGGTTTATAAAGTAAACTTAACATTTTGTATCTCAAGGTGAAAAGCACAATGCAGAATATTTCATGCCAAGTAGTGTCACATTGTTATCGGCAAATGTGTAACTTATCATCTGGTGAACTATTTCTTTCCTGAGAAAATTCTTGTAAAAAAAATATGGATAATTAAATTTTGGACATTTTTTAAGAACTACTTTTCGCACAAATGTTTATGTTCATATACATTTAACAAGTTTTAAAATCTTGTTTCAATTTATTACAGCTTTTTCAAAAAATCTTATCAGAAATTGATAAAAAAATTGAAGAGCTAAAAGAAAATTTGTATAACAGAATGAACACCATGCCGATTAATGTTCAAGAGCAAACAAAGTATATAAGGTAATAATATAAAAAACTAATTCATCTACTCCTCTGTACTTGATCAGTGTTGTGGATAAGAGGCCTTGAGTTTCCTTCAGTGAACATGCACTAAATCCTAGCGGAAAGAATGTTAATTAGGTTTTTTATATGTCAAATATTTTTGTTTAATTAATACTATAGCATTTTTGCTTTTTATTTCACTTTTCTTTGTGTGTTTTCAGGTTGCTCATAAGTCTTAAATGGGAGGGTGACGCCGCGTGGACAGCTATATTAAGTAGAAAAGAATATTTGATGAGTCTTATGGGTAAAGTCAAAGATCATTTTAAACAAAAAGAGGAACAAGAACACAATGAAAAAGGTACACATTGCTTAATTTTTTTGCACGCGTTAGGTTATATGTCGCATGAAAGTTAATGTAAACAAAAACACTTGCCGAAGTTAATTAAGTCACTTATAACAAAAATTTATACAAAATGTCAATTTTGATACAAAAATTAAACTGATTATAAAAATGTACTAAATTAGTAAACATAGTTTGTAGTTTATTTTTTTGATAATTTCTTTATTGTTAGTTGTATAAAAAAGTTTAGATTACAAAGAAAAAATGTGCAGCGTCAAGACATGAGCAACACCGTTTACCTGCGTAATAGCGCTGCATATACATAAAAACCCAAATGGACAAATAAATAAAAGATATAAGTTCGGGAGTTTGAGAATTTGGCAAATGAAGCATTAGTAAATATTTATTTTTTTATTTAATAAATGTAGGGCGTCGGAAGTTGCGCGAGGGCGAGTGGTCGAGTGCGTGGAGTGCGACGCGCGCTGTGTGGTGCGGCGCGGCGTGCAGCGCGCTCTCTGGTGAGCTGCGCGCGTTGTGGCCGCTCGCTCGCCGCTACTTCGCCGGAGAGCTGGCCGGACAACCCGCAACACCGCAGAGGCACACCGACCTTAAGGTACAAAAACACTATCACTCGCGACACTACAAAATTTTATCCGGTTTTTAATAACTGCTTCCGTGGCTCGGTAATTAATATCTTACATATTAAGGTCGAAGTCCCAATAACGACTCCTATAAAAACTAAATGCATTTCTCGAAACAGAGATAAATTGAAACTGGAAAATACAAAAATTAAACAGAAATAGACATTTTTTTTTTTTACTTATGTATAGGTTAATGCTTGACCACTATCCCACCTGGTATTAAGTGAAGATGTGATCGATGA
>DWLS01006125.1:0-11950 GCA_018246255.1 Pachliopta kotzebuea | reverse complement strand
ATAACTAAACAACTGATTGTAGAAAGCAAGGGTAAATGTTTGCGGGGATTTTATGAATTTGATTTATACTGTAATATTATTATAGTTAGGTTTCGGTATAAAGGTTTACAAAGGACCTCATTATACCGACAAAAAACGAAGGCAATATGCAGTAATCCCGAAAAAAATTGGACAAAAACCACTAGAAGCATATCCTCTATTTATTGTGATTATTACTGCCGTGAGCACTGATATTGATGATGACTAATTAAAAAATTAGAAACGAAACACCGTCTTTAAATATAATAAAATAAAAAATAATAATAATTAACGAACGTTAAGGCTTTCCTAAAATATAAATCGCTATCATAAGCGAATCAATCATAAAAGAAAAATAATTGGTGTAAAGGAAATAGTCTTAACCAAGGCTAAAATGCGCAGGCTTATCAATTACCATCAGGTCGGTATATAAAGATTTTTATCAGCTGGTTCCAGGAAGGCATCCAGGTTGATGTCAAGCTTTCGCTCTATTTCTCCGTCAGACATTAAAGTGCAAATATTGTTGTGTTCCGGTTTGATCGGCCGAGGGAAATGCATTGGTTAACGTGTCATTTGTACTTATATTCAGGGACTATGTATGTACGTTAACTTAAAGTCATTAAGTATCAAAGGTAGAACATTTAAAATACCAATTAAAAATATGCGAGCTGTATAATTTTTTAAGACATTCATTATATTATAAGAGATATATGAGTTAGTTCTAACGTAGCACATTGTGCTCGTCGCCTTGAGATTTTCAGTCTTCTCTTGGGGTAAGAGACCAATTACTGTTCATTTCACTAGCAACAGCGCCTTTCTAACAGAAACGTAGTAATATTTGTTACTGTTCAACGGAAGAAATTAACGATTCCAGAGAAACTACACCAGAGAGATTAGTAGAGGCTTATTTGAAAATTTAGCAGCAATCTGTGAAACAAAGTTATAAATAAATTACTTACCTTTGGGAAGTAAGGAAAGGCTGATACAAAGGCACGCACTCAACACGTAAGTCGTAATCAAAGTCCGCTTTCTTCCAAATCTGTCTAACACAAGCAAACACACAAAGTTCGCCGGTATCTCTACGAAGCCCACAAGCATAAAGTTCACATACTTATTACCGGCCAAAGAAACTGAATTGATCGATAATCCGTAATAAACAAACGTACACGTAATCCACAGGAAGGAGCAAACTAGAACTCTGTTGCGGATAATACTAGATTTTAGCACTCGTACAAATGTCGATTCATTAGTTACTTGGGGTTCCTCATTCATTATCACATTTTTAGTTTTCGTATCTTCTATTTTGCTTAGTTCGTAAAGTGGAGCGAGAGTTTCATCGGAGAAGTCAACTTTGTTCATTTTCATCGCTTTTTTAAGTATCGCAACTGCTTCGTTGTGCCGTTTTTTGCTTAGCAACCATCGCACGCTCTCGTTCAATATCCATAGGTACGAAATGACAAGCATCGCTGGCGGGTAAATGATCCGGAGGAGTTGCCTCCAGCTCTGCAGCCACCAGGAGAGACCCGAGAGGGACATTAAGCCCAAAACGTAGACAGCGTTTATGAGGGTATTGCCGAAAACTCTTCCTTTAGGACCAACCAGTTCCATTGCTAGAAACAGAATTTCTGTTTAGTGTTAAATTATGATTTTTTATTTATCTATAACTACCGTGGTGCAACAGTTAATTGCTTGCCTTGTATCACAAAAAATTAAGGTTTCCACATGTTGAGGAACTATGCTACTTCCATATTGTAAACCCAGTACCATAATATCAGTGTAATTGGGTTGTAAACATAGATGCCAGAATATTCTGAGCGATGCTCGCTTTGTTCGCGTTTCACATAATTTTATACCAAGGTGGATCGATGACCTGGTAAAGGTCGCGGGATACCGTTGATAATAGCCAGCGCAGGATTAATAGGCTTGGCCTCAAGCTGGTAAACAGACAATAATAAGATATTGTAAAAAAGTGACTGATCTAGAAAAAAGAAAGGTTTCAATAAAAGAACAGTAGTACAATACAAATTCAGAATTGTTTTTCTTTTTCAATATTTTTTCAACTTAAGTTTACTTAAAGTAATTGACTTTAACCGCGATTGACTTTATTATATAATCACGGTCTCATCCAACTCAGAAAGAAAATATTTACAGTATATTTTATCTAAAAGTTCTAACGCGAACATTGAATCAGAATTAATGAACTGTTCCCAAACCCCCTCGTAGTCGACGAAAAATATGTTTTATTAAAACCGTTTCGAAAATTTTGAGAAGCTCAAGGGCGGATTGTCCTGAATAAACACTAACAATTACTTCGTCGCTGGGATAATTAATGGCATCCCTTTGTTTGGGGACGTGATTAGAGAAAAGATTTGGACCTTAGGTAAACCTCCGAACAGATTGAACGGGGACCGGTTTGCGTTTGGCAGCAGTGTTACGTTCACCGTAATTATTGTACGCTTTTGTTTATACTACGAAACTGTCAGTTAGGTTCTCCCAACGACAACCGGATATGGTTATGAATGATCTATTTTCACTCTTCTGTGTAAAGAAATGCTTAATTATTAATTAGATTGCAAAGCCTGCATTGACCTGTGTGTGTTTACCTTTTTAAATTTGTTTTTAAGTAAACTTAAAGCAGAAGAAATTTTTAATGTGATTGAAATGTGTATTCATTGTGAACTACACAGGAGCTGTTTTACAACTCCTTGAATAAAGATAGTATAAAGGAGAAAAAAACCACAAGAGATAAACAATAATGAAATTATGATGAATATGGCTTTAAAACGAAAATTGTTCCGCTTGTAATTAGTACTGAAGCGGTGATAGTACAATTTAGATTCAAGTATTTGTGCAATTTTCGTGGATGTGGGTACGATCTTAACCTGGAGCTTCCGGTTTCTTTCCGGAGTTAAATACTAATAATCATGGTAATGGAAACCGACACGATTAATGACCTTTAAGTAACCAGAGACGTGTGAAATATGGCAACGCGCAGTCAGGAAACGATGGAGATAAATATCGTTGATTCTCTTTTAGTGAGAGAACACCCTAAGTTCTAGCAATGGGAATTTTAAATAGGGTAATAGAAATTATGAAGTCAAAATTAAACTTACCTAATACGAAGGAGGTGCTGTATGCACCAGCACCCAAGCCAGCCTCCAAAAACTCAAAGACGAGCATCATTGTGTAATTTGTCGAGAAAGATCTGATGAAACCAAACACGCCGTTCATGAGAGAAGCTATGGATAGGGCGACTTTCCTGCCGTACCGGTCCGAGATTATACCTGTCAGCGGCAACGAGAGGAAGAGACCAGAATTGTGTATCGTACCGATAAGAGTTCTCTTCCAATTCTGACAGGCAAGATTGAACTAGAACAAAAGGTGAGAATTATTTTACCCTAGCAGGTAATATTCACAACTTGAAAAAAAAAAACGCTCGGTTTGTATTGTACAGTGATGCTATGAAGACGTCATAGCTTTTGGTACCATTGTCGCGAGCAAGGATATAAAGGTAAGGTGTGGTTTTGATACATAAGATATTAAGCCATATTACTCCAGTAATTTCGTTAGATACACTTCCTTTCAAATCGGGACTCAATGTTTACAGTACTACCTATCTAGAAGGAGATCAATGTGATGATCTCTAGAAAGCTAAATTAATTTTGAATACTCGAATAGCGTTTTAATTTAGTGTTACGATATAATCTATTGTATATTGATAAATTATTAATGCTTCTCTAAAATGATTCGAGGGTATTTAAAAGTTTTGTTCCAATATAAAATTTTTGGTTGATTTATGTCATATTGTATAAGTATGTCATTAACTCAAAGAACTAAATATCTTTTTTATTGTTACTCAAACTACAGTTGAAGGCTTAAGCTTATGCATACGTAATGGTAATGAAATAACCACTCGCCTTATTCATGCAACATTACAAATATAATTTACTTAAGCAAGTAGAGATAATGTTCAATTTGGAGATAGGCCGTTATTGTTTAATCGCTAACAGTTAAAAATTGCGATACGGCCCCAAGTGTGGCCCGGCCGGCTGGGCTGCCAACCCACTTTCCTCGCCGTGATAAGATATGCCCACGCCCCTGGCACGCGTCCCCACTCGCCACTCGCGTGTCTGACGGCCACCGCATTGTGATTAGGCACAATGAACCCGCCGCATACTAAATTTTTTTTAGTAAACTCATACTTGTGACGTCGGCATCGTACGATGTTATTTGTGGATTCACCTCACATATTTGGAACGGAGGTTTATAATACTTTTTTACTAAAATAAACTCGTTGGGTGTATTCTATGCTGTTAATCTTATTGACGCTTTTTATAGTTTCGATGGATTCCCGACTTTCGGATCCGGAATCCTTGAGCTAATAGTAGTAGTAGTAGAGATTTTATAATAATTGCAACATATAATAAAAGCAAACTCAAATTTTCTGGTTAAAAGTTTCTGTTGCCACAGGCTGTCTAAGTAGATACGGTCGTAGTTCCTAATGCAGTACTATGTAAACTCTACTGTGTTCATATTTGAAGAGTATTGTAAGTTGTGAAATTACTGGGGTAACGAGACAACTGTTAATGTTTCCAGGTGTTGATTATAATGTCGTGCGGGGTATACCATTCTAATCAGCGCCACGTTGCTGAGGGCTTATTATTTACCATTAGGTGAATGATTCACTCGTCTAGTCGCTTCGTCTAATAAACAAAAATGTAGGTTTTTTTCATTGTCAAATAAAGTTTTTTTTTTTAAATACTTCTGCTAATTTTTAGGTTATTATCACTAAAAGTAATGTAACGATTATTTAAACTAGATAACTAAAACATCGTTTCGAAGTAAACAGCAGCTATTAATACGAACTAGAATAGAATAGATAAAACAAATCATTATCTGTTACTATTCAATATCTATGATCACTACAACTTCGAAGGCTACGCAGAGATAAGTATTATCGAATGACCGATAAACTCAATGCTAACCTTTTATCTTAATGTATTTCCAGTTCTTATTTTAGGAAACTATAATGTTAATGTAGTTTTGTTAACTTCTTTAACTGCAAATTAGATTTTTTACGGATGTGTAAGAAATAGGAGATTATAATGCAGCGTAAATAGAAAATAATAAATATTGAAGAGGATGGAAATATTCTGTGGAAACTTTCTTCTAGCTTTTGGGGAGGAACATAAGGTTATGCCGGATTTGTATCTGTTAAAACAAACCTCGATGGTCACATAAGCACGTCCCAGCAAGGACTTGGACTTCCCCCAGAAGTCTAAGTCAAGATAAATACAAGAGAGCCTTATATTGGTGATTTTTATACTAATAAGGTAGCAAATAAGCATACGGCCTGCTTGATGGTAAGTAGTTACCGAAGTCCATAGATGCCGGCAGTGTCAGAAGCACCATTGGTGCGGTTCCGACTCCCGAACAACCTCAACACGCCTTTTTTGAAACACTCTATTCTGTAGCTCCTTGGGGAAACCCCGATATTTAGTTTATTTATTCCATAAATCGCTGGTTCTTGGAGGAAATGTCGTTAACCTTGTGCTTGCTTAGAAGGAAAGCAAGATAATAAATATATCTCTTACCATTACATGACCGTTCTGCCCAGAGTGACGAGTAAAAAAAATTGTGATTAATCAACACTATATGAAATTTTGTTTGCTAACCACAACTTACATCCTTCACAGCCGAATCATCTTTGCCATATACATAACTGTCGCAGTCTACCACAGAGTTCCTGTTAAAGTCTGACTCCTGACACGTAGCCAGATCTCCAGTCTGGTTTCCTCTCCATTCATACATTTTGCATTTGGACAGTTCTTTTTTTTCAAGCGGTAACGCGTTTTCTATCCAGTAACTGTGATTTATACTTTCGCATTGATTCACTTCACATCTGTAACAAAAGAAAAATTAGAAGAGTAGAGAGGGAAGATATAGCAGGAAGGAAGAACAACATGTTATTAAAACAAATTCCGGTCCAGTGGTTGTTAAATCAAAATAACTTTGTTTACGTTACGAGATAATTATTATGTAAAACTTATCGTAGCGGTGAGAGTACAAATAGTTTGTTAACCAGCTAGAAATTCAGGTCAAGTGTTAACCCGTTGTAGATAAAAAAAAATTACGTAAACGGGATTATTCGCAATGTAAAAATAAGAAATTGCAAATATTGTTACTGTTGGATAGAATTTGAACAAATTAATTATGCGAAATAACTTCACGGCGAAATGTTTGTCTGTCGCTTTGCATATTCAAAATTTTGCGAATTTGTCTTGCAAGTTGAATCCGCACAATACAATGCTCCGCAAGCTTCGTTTCCAAAATGTAAATTTGTTAAACAAAATTTGAACTCTTCCATTTAAACATTTATAACAAATTTCTAGTCCAAATATTCGTTTCAGAAAATATTCATACACTTCTGGTTGATAGGATCATAAGAAATTAGTCACTCGTCTCCTGCTCATAACAATATCCTAACCTTAACTCTCATTACCTGGAGTAATTTCACTAATTATATCGAATTATTGACGACTGAAAATTTCTATTTAGAATATAGAAACATGATACATGACGGTATGAAACAAAATATATCATAAGTATACATAGCTGCACAAATGAAATATTCTAAATAGCCATGGGTAGCACAGGCAGGATATGGATTGCCCTGCCTGTGTATTAGACAACTATCCTCTTAATTGTACCATCCATTGCCCTATTTTTATAACTAATTAACACTACTATAAAGTTTAGATTGTTTTATTTATTTAATACATAAATGTTATAAATAAAGTAGAGTTCGTCAGTTACATTACGTTTTCTACCAAATGTTGTAGCTGTTGTTCAGTTTAAACTATTTCAATAAATAAGCACGATAAGTTAACGATGTTTTTCATCCCAGAAATTTCATTCGCATCTTTATTAAGTATTCAAAACAATATCAGCGACAACAGTCAATTAAACAATTTGTTTGGAGAGAGATGACTGATCCGGCAATGACGTTGAAGGCAAACGATAGATTTCTTGCCAGAATTAAATTTAAACTATTTGAATTGTAGGTTGTCGTTTATTTATGAATACATTAATCGTTGGTTGCCACCCGATCGGAAACAATGGATGACCAACGAGCACATCCCTGGAGCCGCGTCCATTCTACGCTGGTGCGGAAATGTGTCGATAAATTGTCATCCGCCGTATATGATAGCACGCACTCTCCCATATAAATTTCACAAAGCCTCGGCAAAGTCAGCTCCGGTTAAGCTTTGAATACAATACAATGTTCATATTCCCATATTTGGTTTATGACCATGCGACAGAGACAAAACCGACCGCGCTTTACGACCGCGTTACAGTTGAAATGGCGAACGTAAGATCCAAATTTATAGAATTTATTATTAACTTATTCATTCATCTTTTCTATTTAAAAAATTGTTACGGGCCTATATATAATGAAGTTTATTGTATTACTGTATATATCCATTCATCTATACCAGTGTTTCCTAATCTTCTTGACCCCATGTCCCACTTTTGAGTAAAAAAATTTTTTTTCTCCCTCAGACCTTGTAATTTTTATCCAATGCCCCTCAAAAACAAAATAAAAGCTAAAAAATGCTGTTAATTATATTAGCTAACATTTTTACAAAATTTCGGACTGCTCTACTAAATTACAGAATTTCCCCTTGTGGGGTCTTCTCCTCACCTTGGGAAACACTGATCTATACTATCTATGATTTCATAATTAATTTTAACAACCTATAGAAATGATTATTATTCTGAATTTACTTTCTAAGCCCTTTTTATCCCCATGCAGTAATTGAAATATTTCTGTCTGTGGTGTTTCTCGTTACCCCAATCATTAACTTAAAATCTTCCTTTAAATCTGAACACAAAAATGTTTGTACTTTATTTAAGACCAGTAATAGATTTGTGGTAACAGAAAACTATCATCATTAAAACATATTTACTGTTCCTAGGTCTCTTTTATCGGAGACCGTCTAAATAGATACTATTGCACCTCCTATTGCAGCCGACAAACAGTACTGTGCAAATATTACTATGTTCCGGTTTGAAAGTTTATGTGTTAGTGAAATTATTGGGGGTAAGGAGACTTTATATCAAACGTCTCAAGGCAACAAGTGCAATATGATGCTTTATATACCATCTTAACCAGCGTCGCGTTGTGCAACCTTCACTTATCACCAAGGGAATGCCTTTTCGTTTCGTCGCCTCGAAGGATAAAAAAGTTTAATAACTGTTTAGTTAAAAACTATTTACCAAATTATGAAATTCAATGAAAATTTATATTATTCATATATCTCGTAGCTTAGACCACGGGAGCATTGGCCATCACTTCCAAAGGGTCTAATCCTCAGGCAATCAATCATTGAGCCGGCGATGGAGCTGCCGATATTAATTATGTTATAATGATGATTGTATGGATAGATCTTGTATTTATTACGAGATTAATGATTGTCGTCATTACCATAAAATAACGATTGTTTTTCATTTGACATATGTTTAACAACATTTTCTGGATGAACAAGGCGTTTTTGAACAACTATTGTTGAACTCATTTTAGATTAAAATAAACGCTGGTTTAAGAAACCCCGTTTCTCTCGCTGTCAATTTTGTCACATGTCTATAGCCGTATTCAAATTTTGGCCAACTTTCCATTGGTCTACCAGAATCGGAAGTACATAAAAAAATATATTTTTTTGACGAGGGACACTTTTACTTCAATAAAGATATCCAAAATATGCACTATTAAGGTACATGGTGACTTTTAGTCTCATTTCCGCTTGGCCGGCTATGCCGTATGTACATATAAATAGTTATTTTTATATGAGGAATATATTTGTATAAGAATAATGTCAAAAGTATGCATAGTTGGGGTATTTAATGACTTTCGGCAGCACTTGGTTGGCCGACCGAAATCGGATATGACTAAGAACCATTTCCGTACCCTATTAATGCCAAGTTTCATTTTGGTCGGCCTTACTGTTTGGCCAGGGTGCGACCACAACCAAATTTGGACACACATACACACACACTTGGCTAAATCAAATTCAATGTAAAATTAACAATAGCTTTTTAACAGTCTGTTATTATTGCTAATCTATAAAGATTATTGCGTCCGTCATATCAATGAGATTGGATATCACCAAAGTATCATTATCGACCAGTAAAGATATCGTCATCAGCCGATAGACGTCTACTGCTGGACATAGGTTTCCTATTATATAGGGGACATTTGGGCTATCCCCCACCACGCGCTAGAAGCTGACTCCTCATCAACCTGCATCCGGGTTGGTGAGAAGCCAGAACCTCGTTTGTTGATTAGCAGAGTGCACCACTGACAAAAGGGATGGCTTGGGACCCGTGAGTTGTTGTGATGGACCCCTTACACCCCAAGATATCATCCACTAGTAAAGACAATCGCTTTGGTCATATACCTGTTATGAGAAGAGGAAGCAATGTTTTGTATGTATGTATACAAAACTAGTGACCAGCATGGGTTGTTAACAAAGTAATAAAGTAAAAAAAATACCAAATCATAATACTAATATTGACATAAGAAATATGATTAAAAGCTAAAAAAATCACACCTTAACATCAATTTTTATCCCGCACTAATACAGCACTAAACGCCTTAAAACTTGTGGTATTAAGTGTTAATCCCCGCAATTATACTATTTAAGTGCTTGATGGTAAGTGATACGCATGGCCATAAAAATGCGACGCGTGTTAAGATGTCATATCATATTGCGCTTGTCGTCATGAGACTTACTCGTAAGGTCATAGGTTTCATTACCCCAGTAATTTTACTAGCATACAACACCCTTCAAACTGAAGCTCAGTAAAGTTTAACACACAATATTGTATGTCGGCTGCAAGCGGAGCTGCGATGGTACCAACCAAGAGGGTCTCCTGTCGTAGTATAGTAAAAGAAGAGCATACTACTGTTTGGTGTCTGTAGGTTACAATTGTTTTTAGACACACATTTAGATGCTGTTGTAATATATGTTTATTTGATTGTGGTCAGATTATATTTAAAAGTAACTACAAAAAATTACTTTAAAAATGCCAACTTTCTGTGCGGGTAAGCATTAAAAGAATTGTGAAACAGTGATTTCCTTTTCAGTATATACGGATTGCAGCTTACAATAGAAACAGAAATAATCTAGGTCTAATACTAAACTCATTGATTCCGGGCCACACTATTAGGTATGCTAATGTGTGTAACTTTAGATTAATTTAATTTTAACGACATTCATAGCAATTAACAGCAATCTAACATTATATATTTTCATGCACTTTTATTTTTCTTATCAAGACCTTTCTGAGTAGATCAGAACGAAAACAAGCTAAACGTACTTTGTGTTAATATCAGGACATCTGTCACCTCAGACATATAACGTAGTTGTAATATTGACTGATTATTAGTTTATGCCCTCACAATTGGAGGAGGTCAATATTCAGCAGTAAACGTCTATCGGCTGATGAAGAAAAATAACTATTTTTCTTATTCGTATTCGTTATATTCGTATTCGTATTAAGTGCAAAAAAGTTGATGGTTTAAATTGTTTGTGATTACTTATTATTATGATGGTTGTTGCATTAAATTCTACTCACAAATGACAGCAAGAGTAAACCAAAGAAATTTGGGTTAGATGTAAAAAACGTAAGGAAAACGGGAGAGTTTATTAGGTGGAGAGAGGAACTGGAGAAAAATTTTACAAAAGCATATCGAGTAAGTCGTATTACCTCCACACATATCCATTCGAAGATCGACAAAGATAATTTAAATACACGCTCGCAAGAGAACTGTTGGTACAACTAAGTGAGAAGTAATTATTTCTAAGCCTAAGGTAAGCTTAATTAGAACAACAGCGTGCAAAGTTCGCACTCAACGTACGCTCTTATCTAAAGGCGAGACTGAACAAAATAACGCTCTCGGGTTAATTCCTTATAGTATATCCTTCGATACGAAGCGCAAATAGAAACGGAAAGCTTACAAGGCAATGCAAATGTATGGTAATGGGCGCTTAGATTCCGGTAAACGGGAACCTCGTGTCTACACACTGCAAACCCGACGACCTTGCCACTTTGCACCTAGAGTTCAAATTGTATCAAACTTCAAATGAGGAACTGTACAATGCACTATACATCACTGCATTCTAAGTGAATATTGATTTAAGGATTTCCTGGGGGAGAAATAATACGACAATTAAATATTTAACATTACTAAATAGCTCGGTTAGATTTACATTATTTAAACTTATTACAAAAATTTTAATAAAAACATCAATTAAAATGTTCAGAATTGTGGTGATAATGTTTCTAGATTATTACCACAATTCTGATGATGATCATAGACTGATGTTTATATAACAGTATTAATAGTAAGAGCATAGAATGATATTCACAGCGATATTAAAAATGTTATCATTGTGGACTGTTGTTGCAGGGTAGGAACTGCAGGGACTTTTAACTTCTCGGCTAGAGACAATTTATTTCAGCAATAGCAATGACAAATAGACCAATAGAATTTTAATTTATTTGGGATTACTATTCACTGCCCTGGATAGGTCCAATCAAGGAAGCCTGGGCAAAGAGAGAAGGCACAAAGCACTAATTGTTAACGTCTGTCTAATTAGCTAGAGAAGAATGCCTCCGTGGCAAAATAGTTAACTTCTTGCTTTTTAATACGAAGCTTTCTGGTTTCTGGGCAGTATGTTGTAGTTTGGATTGTAAAAGGATTTTCCGAATATTCTTTCTTAATAGAGCGCGTTTGACAGGTTATACCTTTTTTGTGGGGGGGGGGGACACGCACATACGCACTCCCCGCCCCCCAGGGGAGTGGCGGAATGCACTGTGTGGGAATCGCACCCACAAAAACCCCCCCGTGCGCCTGCCACCCCGTTTT
>DWLS01006124.1:0-11951 GCA_018246255.1 Pachliopta kotzebuea | reverse complement strand
TCATAGACCACATCTTCACTTAACACCAGGTGGGATCGTGGTCAAGCATTAACCTATACATACGTAAAAAAAAAAAATGATGTAACAGAACTCCTTTAAATTAATCAATACGAGGTTTGTTTAGATTTAAGAAGACAATGAGATTATGTCTTAATTGCCTCCAATTTGGCATACTTGATATCTCCTGTCTCTAAATGGTGAGAATGTTGTGTACTATTTATCATTCCAATTAGCAATATATAAGATCACAGCACTTACTGTAGAGTGAACGTTCTGCTCGTTAAAAAAATTACAGTGTGCATCAGTTACCTACCTAAAAGAAATGTTAAAGTCATCGCTTATATAATTAAGTAATCAGAACACAAATAAGTATCAACAAATGTACCTAGAAGCGATACTGCGACAGTTCTTATCATTATCAAGATATCAATTTTAAAGAAGTGCGTCAAAACTGACTACAAATGCGTCAGAATTAGACATTACATTACTTTTTTTATCAGGCTTTAGATTTTTTTGGATAAGTTTACTGCATTATGATAATTTATATACGGCAATGTACATTTTTAAAATATCCCGTGCTTATCATAAAAGATAAAAAAACAAACATACGTGATTGTCATGTAATGATTAAATTATTTAACTTTATTTAATAAAAGTACCTGTCTTACAGCCGCCTTAGTCACGGGAGGAATGAAGTGA
This sequence comes from Pachliopta kotzebuea, assembly GCA_018246255.1. Classification (NCBI taxonomy): domain Eukaryota; kingdom Metazoa; phylum Arthropoda; class Insecta; order Lepidoptera; family Papilionidae; genus Pachliopta; species Pachliopta kotzebuea. The sequence continues at coordinate 11,252 of DWLS01006124.1, read as the reverse complement.
CAAATGTCTCGACATACAGCTTTTTATTTATTAAGAACAATCTGCCAAAAGTTTTATCACAAAGAATGATAACTTTAAATTTTTTATGAAATTTGATATATAAATCCTTTTAAAAGAAATTATTCAAGCACAAAGAAGAGGAAGAAATCGCATATTATATACTCGTCTGTAGTAGTAGTACGATTTACATAAACGTTGGCAGCATCAATAATTGTTTTTTAATAATTCATCAACATCTTCATTAGCCGAGAAACCCCTACTGCTGGACATATGCCTCTTCCAAAGATCAGTACTGATTATTATTTCAAAACTATAAATTATTTGGATAGTAGATGGATAATGATGGAACGACTGCCGTATAGTATGAGCCGTTCTCGCCCTGAATCGGCCGACGATTTCATAATAATTACAGGTAATTAATTAATTATAGGCAAACACTAAGGTGTTTGGATACACAAAAAAAACCTTATTGAGGATGGCATATATCCAACAGGGGATTTATAAGGTCTGGTCATAATTATAAATGTTTGATATCACTCTATATCACGCCACCATTATAATACAAAATATGAAGTATAGTGTAACGACTTAAAAAACGAAAGAAACCTTTCAAACGAGCATCATATTTATATGATCGATTATTTTTTCATTGTGTGTAGATATTTACGGTTACAGACATTAGATATAAAAACAGACGGACAGATTGATTGTGCTCTGTTTAGTCTATGTATTGTTTGAAAACGGCTATTTAGGAACTCGGCCAACTCAGGTGCAGTACTAACTACACTTTTTTCCATTCGTCGTGACGAACAGGATGTTTACCTGATGGAATGTGAGACTGCTCGTTAGGATACACAATACTGTATTTATTATTACATATTCACTAGTTACAACGCCCTTAAAACCAGAACACAATAATGCTTGAACATTACTATTACACTGTGAAGGAAGACCCATTATACATATATTAAGCTGAATATAAACAATACAACCCTTCAATATTATATATGTGTTTTGTAAATTTATACATAACCATAAACAGAGATCCTAAACAAGATAAATCATTCTATTTCTGCCTAATTCGAACGATAACTAACCTTTGAGAGAAGAACTAAGTCATGCTTTAATACTTCTGTTCCTCATTCGTCAACACGTAACAGCATTAGTCTCTATTACCTGATTGCATTAGTGTAAAAGAGTTTGATGCGCTATGATACTCGGTAACGCGCTGTAAATGTTAAACTTAAAGAGTTACATATATTCTTTTTCAGGATAAAATGAAGTACAGGATAAGAAGACAAGATATCCGAAATAAAAAGTCGATTGATATTCTACTTAAGGAAATATGAAAGGACAAAGTTAGCATAGTGAAAGAGGGCAAAAGCAAAAATAGTAAAATTTCTCGGAGAATCAAACTCATGATCTTTGTGTCCAAAACATGAAAATTAGCCCCTAGGCAATTTCGGTACATTCTAATTTTGTACGTTAACAGAGATCCGGATAATAACACGACTCATGTGCCGTCTTTCTGGCTTGCATTTATTCTATTTTAATACTGTGTTTGTATAAATAAAGCAAAGATTAACAATTATTACAAATGAATTAGCACAGACCTACTAGATTGCAGAGTTCGGGTCCGCGACCTCTGACACCGACGAAGCCTTCACGGCTATAATGGTGGCTGAAGGCACCGACTTCTCAACCCAAAAAAAACTAACCTACTCGTAGATCTATTATCTAAATTAAAAAGAAAGCAGAGTTAACAGAGCAAGAAAGAAAAATAGTTCTTAGACAATATTGACTGTAGATGCATTCTTATAACCAACACCAGAATTCAATGGGTTCAGTATAAAAGAAATCAATTACTTTTAAAACCTCAAACGATTTCTGTCAAAATCTACGTGCTCTGTGTAAAGGGTTCGTTTTTTTTCCAAACCGCCCGTTATACTACTGACGTTACATTTGCATGAAATTTGCAATTCAATTTAGTTGGGAATATTAATCAACGGCGTCCCGTTCAAACTCTTGACAAAAACATTCATTTAGAAACTGGTTTTCTACACTTAAATTTGCGTGATGGGATTTTATATTATATCATTGTTATTTAACATCTAAACAAATAAGTAAAAAGTAAAATTTTCATTTATAAAATTCCTGTACTATTGTTTCTACTTAGTATCAAAGTTTATTTCTTTTATCTTTATACCTATCTGAATATTCTGACTCTGAATTAGTATTTTGAGCTCTTCTTCTACTATAGGAATCCTATAAATAGATAATTGTATTTTTAAAATATTGAAATCATTTTTTTATTATTGTAAAGTTTTACGATTACTAAAATACTACAAGCGTATTTATTGTAGCAACTTACTTTTACAAACTTCAGACTTGAACTATTATTTTAACAACCATGGCGCTAAATTCTTTTCTTAACTTTTCTATTGAACTAGCCATTTTGCAAACATTTATGATCAAATTTGCTTAAAGAATACACACCATTTTGTCAGTTTATTCCTGAAAATGGGTTTGCTAATCTATTGATTGTTTTCGAAAAGCAATTGTGCGAGTTTTCGCTAGAGGGCAGTGTACTACTCATTGTCATAAAAATTGATAACTTGGATTATAATTTCAATTCAAATGTCGTGTAACGTCCGTAAATAACCTGTTTTACTAAATCCATCCGTCGCTCCACGTGCTGCACGTTGGCAGACAGTGAAGTAATCACGCGCATTGTAATCGGTTATTTTTAGACCCAAATCAACGTCTTGTTCCTAAGACGAATCGATGTGATGACTGCTATCTGATATTCCGTTTGATTTGAAATTTATATATTTTATTAACCAATGATACGTACATTTTCTTATAGAACCAGCTTACCTTAAAATGTTTAAGCGTTATATAAATTATAAAAGCATAATTATTTAATATGTAAATCGAATAAAGAGCTCTTAAGGTTCCCTCTGATGAAATTCGGAGCCTTCTCTCGCAAGGTGAAAATTAAGATAATATATTCTCGACCTGGTCAAGTGCAGGTTGACGTGTCCCATGTTTATGAAAACTATTGTCATTAAAACATCTTGGTTTCATCACGATGGAAGCTCAAGCTCATTGGAGATCGAACCAGTGAGTCTATGAAATGAATCAAGCATAGGACAGTTTTACAAACTAAGCAATTACTGAGTTGTAGTTTATCATATTAAAAGTATTATCTACCCCATGTTAAAGACTTGACGATAGCTGCTTTAGTACCACAAATTTTGAAAAACAAAAAATTAAATACCTCATGAATGAAAGATTGTATAACTTAAATTCTTTACAGAAGAACTATGTATTGGTTATCTTCATATATCATAAGCTACCGCAAGGTTTAGAAAGGTATACGGACATTTGTCCAACAGACAGTATGATTACAAAGAGAATTAAAATCTGAAAATCAGCTTGTACATTTTGACATACATTTTTTTTCACTAACACTCAATAATTTTTTGGTAATGATAATTATTATCTTAACTTTCAAATAATATTTTCTAACCTCATGCTTCGCGCTTACCATCAACATCGTCATCGGTAAAACGCGGTGAGCATTGCAGAGAAATCTAATTGATAAGTTTTGTTTTGCCAGCTCTTAACGGTTTTCTACGGTGTGAATAATAACTATGGAATGTTACTAAAATAAAACCTCATTTATTAAAAAGTAATTATCCAGTAATGATGACATTTCCAGGGTACAAAATTTTATAAGCCATAATAAAAATTTGCTTTCGAATAATGCAAAATAAAGGGCGAAGATGAAAGGAAATACTTTCGTGAAAATTCTTATTATGAAGCTGTTTTCCAAGTTATTGAACTTTATTGGGCATCGCTAACTCCTGACAAATATAACGTACATAAACATGTATATGTTTATGGACGTTATATTGTCTGTGTAGTTTAGACCTTGATAAAGATAATAAAAGTAAAGTACATAATATAAGTGTCGATAGGAATTTCGTGTGGGACATCTTTGGAAAGGAACACTATAACTACTTTAAGTAGGTCTGGGATTTTCTACACATAATCACCGGTGCGTCTAAACATTGAGAATAAGCACGTTCTTTGAAGTCGTATTAGTCCTCTCTGATACCCTCTTTGTGTTGCAGTAACTGTGTTAAGGCGTTGAGTGCTCGTGCAAATACAGGTTCTGTATTTGCACGAGCCTGTATACACTTTGAGCCGTAGGATGGTGTGTCATAGTACAATGCACGGTCATCATCATCAGCTAATAGTCGTCCACCGCTAGACTTAGGCTTCCCCAAAGTTCTCTGTACCTATTAGTCCTTTCACCCAATTTTCAACTCAATTTGTGGGTGGCCGGTTAGCTCTGTATTTACCAGTACGCAGATGTCACTCGATGTTCTTACTGCCCCATTGGCCTTTGATTTTTTGAGCAATACTTTGGACTAAGACCTTAGATCTTCAACAGATCTCTTCGTTTCTGATTCGCTTGGGCATCACCAAGGGTCTATTCTTAATACCAGTGGCTATAGAACTGATCTTATATGTTTACGTACTTAACCCCCGCTTAAACAAACAACTAAAAAAAGTCTGAATAAAATTTAAAATATATTAACAAAAATTATTGAAACAAGGTAAGAAATGGAAGTGAAATTTAGTACAATCATAAAAAAAACTACCAGCACGTTGCAGGGCCTTAAACTATCATTAAGATAAGGTTTGACGCACGACGCCTATCTGCGGACGGACCGACGATACTGGAACAATTTCCAATAATGTTTGTAATAGGCAGAGCTTAATATTTTTTGTTTTGTTTCTATTGGAAACATTTGAAAAAATACGGAAGGTCAATATAAACAGATACGTTTTAAAGTTAAGGATAAAATGACAGGCCTAGTACACAAAATTTCTTCGTAATTTATAACACGACATGATTTTTTATTATATTTATCTTTTAACAGACCCCATTTAAATAGCTAATAAGTAGATCACAGAAGATATGTTACTACCCAAACCATGATTTTCTGTTTCATTGATTCTGCTATTTTGTTTTAATGTAATATATTTAAAATACATCATTTTAGCTTTTTGTTGTCCACTGATAAACATTTGCCAAAAAAGAGATAGAAAATATAGGAAGGGGAGTTAAGCTACTGAATAAGAAATAATTCTTTACAATTTCTCTTGTACCACTGATAATCAATGTTACCTTCATTAACAATATTAATTATTTCAGTTAAAACAGTGGTGCCTCCGGTGCTGCAGGCGTCCATAGGGAACGGTAACTGCTTACCTTCAGGCAGGCCTATGTTTGTTTGCCACCTAAGTGGTATAAAAAAAAAACTTTTAAAGAGGTTTTATCACAGAAATAAAATGAAGTATACCCAATATCTTTACTATCTTACTAAACATTGACAGTAACTGTACTCCTAATTGAAAAGCTTTGTAGCCAATGAAATTTCTAAAACAACGAGACAACATCTTGTCTCAAAACGACGAGTGCAGTGAGATGCAGTGTTTTTCATCTTGATTAACTCCCAAAGGGAGCTCACTTACTATTAGGTGAACTTACTATTTCTATAGAAGAATATAAAAACATTATACTATTTACTCTGGGCTAGAGAAGAAATGTGTGTGAATTAATTGTTATTTTTTTAATGTATTGTCATTATTGTATATAATAAGTTATATTATAACAGTAACCTACTAACATCATCATAAAGAACCGGTCAGACGTGACCGGTTTTCGATTCGCATGCGCATTGCACTCCACGGTTACCGTACTAAATGGAGAAACGTTTTAAGTGCTTCGCCGCTTACGACACTACTATTCTTTTAAAATCGATCGGCTAATACAAGCGCAGGGCTTGTCATTCACTGACGTCGCGCCCGCGATCCGCACGACGCATGCGCTACCCGCTCTAAAGCATATTTCTACTACACCGAGATCTTTCCAACATTATCTCATTTTGTCGCATCGCTATATAGATAACGAAAGCACTAGTAAAATATTTTATTAATTATGCGATAACTGAATTGCGGTTGTTTTGTTATAAATGAAAAGCAAATTGCGGCAACCGCATGCCGTAATATTCAATTGTCGTCGGGTGTGCGGTGACGGATGGACGGGTTTCGTGTCGGATCGCGCGTCGTCCGGCGGCTTCATTTGAACAGTCAGTAAAGCGGACTCGGACCGCGCGGTCGCGCGGCGCGTCGGTGCTCGTAGTTGTTTTTTAGTTTTGACAGTTGGCGCGTTTTTTTTCGTTACAGTTCAACTAGATATATTTTGTGGAAAGCATAGATTTTAAGTTAGTGTTAATCTGTGTATTTTCAGTTGACTTCTAGTGTGCGACTAGTCAGTTGTGAGTTTAACACATTGGCTGTGAATTTAGTGATTGTACGCCCTGTGCACTTTTTCGATTAGGATTTTGTGTGTTCTCATTTGGAAATCCAGTTACGTGTACGTTTCATCTGCTGCAGGAGACAAAAAGGTACATTATTATAGATATGTATTAAGTCCGTTTAATGCATGGTTTAGTCTTTTGAACATTGCTATTTGGGGCAGACAATTTCTCTCGCGGGTCCGATTAAAACCTGTTCCAAATATAGCAGACCGAGCTTCGCCATAGAAATACAATCTTTTTACTCGATTTGCATTGAATGGACCGTGTTCAATGTTATATAAAGAAGTACTTCGGGTAAGTTTGGTTGAGAATCTCGTTTTCCCTTGGCCGGGGCGAGACGATGTAGACAGCTGTGCACACGTAACGGGTAAAAATAAATACTCGGGCATTATCGGCTGCTAGACAAGCCGGCTTTGCTGTGGACAACGCGGTATTATTAGTGCACATTATACAATATTCATGGTACTTACAGGTTATGTTGGTGCACAAAAACTGCAAATACGGTACAAACCCCATAGAACATATATGAAATATATGAATAATGTAATTGTAACAAACATAATAGTTACATTCATTATATAGAATTTTTGGCTGATTAAATTCCAATTTACCCACATCAAAAAACAATTGTACATAAAATTGATCAATTAGTTTTATTGTTGCTCACAATATAATAGTTATAATTTTTCATGTAAGTAGTACAATCATAGCATTTTTTGCTGTCACAAAAAGTTTACAAACTGGTGCAAACTGATTTCCACCAATGCTTGTTTGGTATTTTCAAGAAGTACAATTGTTACAATTTTCTTTACATAATTTTTATAATTTTATGTCCGTTTCTCCAGTTTAGATCAACTTTTAAATATAGCATAAGATGACAAAAATGCAGTAATCTGACTGACAAACCCTGGTATGAAGAGGTACATTAAGAAATAACAAATAAATTTTTCTGTTATTAAAAGTTTAAACAAAATAAAACATCAAATTCATTTTTTAAGTTATCCATTCACAAATAAGTGAATGAAGTGTGCCAATTTCATGAAATGAGAAAATACTATCATTTTAGTTTAATGTCTTGAAAATGATTATAGGCATTATATTTATAAATATAAATTTTGTGTAAAATTAAAATAAATTTGTATGCAACAATTATTATTCTTAATACCCTACAATCATAATTCTGAGCTAACAAAAAGTATTTATAATATATATTGGTGGGCAATCCGCCAAAACGTAATATGGATGCTGGATCTGCGGTAGCAATTAAGTATTCATTTGGGACCATAAATCTTTTCTATTTTGTTCATAAATGGCCGGCAGTTAGAGCCTGTCCTCATTCCAGCTGGAAAATTAAATGGGACAATCCTCTCTGCCAAGTTTATATTACTGATGTTGAGTTTTTAGTGTTTTGACCATATTAATTCGATTTATGATGTGACATTGATTTTATTGTTCAAGTATCATGAGTTCCTGTAATTGTCTATGTACTCATTTCTGTTGTTCCTTATATTCTTGAAAACTTTACTGATATTCAACTAGTCTAGTATATATAAGCTCCACAAGACATCCACTTTATAACCATATTTATCCACTTTTTTATATAACAGTTGAAAGAGAAAATCATTTCGTTAATGCCAAAATAATACAATAATAGTTAATACATGTCTATCAATATAATAATAATAGTTAATACATGTCTTTTGGTGTTAGTGTGTTTGAGTATTTCATAAATTTAAAAGAACATTCATTTTTGAATCTACTGATTAAATACTTTTTTTTATATTGTGTAGAAACATGAAAGTATATTATTTTTAAGCATTATTAAAAACACATAATCTTATTTGAATTGTACAATGAATATTTTTAATATAAAATGATATTCTCTCAAAGAACTAACTTAAAACAAATCATCGGTTTTATAACCAGAAAATAGTTTTAGTGACAACATTAATTGGATTATTGTTTCTAAGATTTTTTCAGAAACGAATGTTTGTTACTACTAAAATAATAGTTATGTATAATCTAAAATTATACATAAATATGAAATTATATTTAAAACCTTCATCTGCTTGTTCAAATTTTAAACTGCTTTTAACCATATACTGCAAAAAAAATCAAGATTTCCTAAAGTACTATATTTATTTGTTAGTGATGATAGACAGGATGTTGTTTCTATAACCCTGAATTTACTGTTCAGGTACAGAAGTACCACAAGGGTTTATAACAGTAAATTCTTAGAAAAAATATATTTTGTTGAAAACATTTGGATTGCTACATTTCTAAAGTACAATGTTACAGAAGTATAAGAATATTCATATTTTTCCATGTATATTTGAATTGAATATAATTTTTTTTTCCTAATTTCTGTTTGTATTGTGCTTTAGACAGATGTTTAATCATTATATGACTATGTAAAAATTATATATTCATATGCTAATACTAAATTCAAAATGGCTATGTATAAAAACATTTTTGCCAGTGAAATATTTACACATCCATTAACTCCATTGCTTCAATATAATGTATAATGAGTACAGATAAAAAATATATTGCTATTACGTAAGATGAAATATATTTTGTCAACGAAAATTTGTTCATAGTGTTATATACTCGTATTTACAGAATGTTGTGGGCAAGTCAATAGCGAATTTCGCAAAGGCATTTGCCGTGTACATTCGACGACTTTTCAATTCATTTCTCAATAACTACCAGCAATTTGGCAACACTGCACCGTTCGAAAATCGACGGCGAAGTACGTGAGGGTGTGGGGGGATGTGAGGGGAGAGGGTGTATCAGCTGAAATATGGCGACTAGACGGCAGTTACACCGTCGTGACGCCGCTCCAGTTGCAATTAATTACAATCCAGTGACGGAGCAGAACCAACCCCGCATCGATTCTCTGGTGAATTTACATCAATACCCATTGAAAGTTTTTTAATGAAAAGTATAAATTACTCAAATTAATTACTAGATATTTTGCCATTCGGACCAGTGTGTTCCGTAGATTTCGGGGCAACCCGCAACGCATTTAAGGATGACCACTTAGTAGGTTTTAGTCGTTATATATCTCATGCAATTCCTGTCTTCTTTCTGGAGATATCGAACCTTTAGAAGATTTCCACTTTGACAAATATTAATATTTTGCCATTTTAAATTACTGAAATGACCTAGAAACGTTAAAGTAAATGCTATGCTGTTCAAAACCAGACATAGTAATGAGACAATTACCGCTGATTCTTAGCGACGATTTGGGAGGTTGAGGTGTATTTAAAGCGACTCCAACTCGTCACCGGCGCGCGCGTCACTCCGGAACGCGAATAGAAACCTGGTGACCCTCGGCGCGGTGACGTCGCCGACTTTCATGACGGCCGGGCCATCATTAGGGCTCAATCGCAAAAAAAATTATAATACAACATACATTATCTATATGAGAGATTACACATTTGTATGTGCTATTACTCTGCTGTGTTTGTTAATAATATTTAAAATTGTCATTATAGTCAAGAGCATTGGCTTGTAAGTAGTCCGTCGTGATTTTGGATCGGAGCCAAGCTGACCTGGCCTGGGCAGCCTGCTATGTCATTGATGAGACGCTCTTTCAGCTTTACATCGTGAAAAGAAAACCTATTAGTTTGATATTATATATTTTTTTCTTATTAAATTCCTTGTACGCATGAAATGAATTGGAAGCGTGTTCAGTAGCAAATCCGTGTTAATAAGTACATTACAATTTACATACTTTAAATATATGTTTCATAAATTTTTTCCGTTATAAATATTTTTAAAAACTAGTTATTTTTTTATAATAGCAATATAATTAAAATAACGATACTGAATTAGTGACAGTCTAATTGATTTCGTTAGCATTACTCAGAATCTTTGAATTAGGTTTTTTAGTGCATATCGTCTCTGTATTTTTAGTACTCTTTTACAACCCAGTAAAGCCACATAGATAATAAATATATGTTAGAATTTAAGTAATGCCTAAATTAAATAAATATTGCGTTATCACACACAAAACCTTAATAAGATTAGTTAGTTTAAAGAAACTTCATTCATAGACGCACGCTAGAAAATTAATTAATATGATTATAAGTAATGTATAGATCGTTTAAACATTTTGATCAATTTATTTTGAAATATTCGTTCGTAAAAGAAACCAATGAACAATGACTTCTTAACGTCAGTCTTATCGTCAATTCATTTACAACCATGAGTTTGATGCAAGGACTGGTTTTAGTATTTGATTAATATTGTATTACCGTAACAACTAAAAACCATGCATCTGATTATGAGTGCACTAATTTTGTATAGTTTCTTATGGTTACATAAAATCAATTGGGGTAGCGTATGTTCAGCTGAAATAATGATGATATTTAATAGCTATAACAATCTACTATACGCCATATAAATAATTAAAAAAAGTTTTTTATTTATTTCGTCAGAAAGAGACGGTGATCTCAGATGTCTCTTTCCACCAGTATAATCTTGAGCGTCGACTTGACAATAGTATGATATCATCTGATTACGTCACAGTTTTATAGCTCAGTCGGTATTTGTATATATTACATTAGTTAATATTCATACCCTATTCTAAGTGTTTATTTATTTATTAAGTTGCGTCAACTAAATAATATTATTTTGAACTTATAGATACAAAAGTGTACACTACAATGTTTAAATGCTATTTGTACAATTACAGACGCAAACGACAATGCAGTAGTACATAAGAAATATATAGGTACATATGATTATTAGACACACAGTAATTATCACTTAGTTACAAAAAATTTTGAATGTTAAGAAAAATCTAATTTATTAAACACTGTCTACAGATATTATTATTTTTAAATT
>DWLS01006123.1:0-11951 GCA_018246255.1 Pachliopta kotzebuea | reverse complement strand
TCTTCTTATATACTAAGGTTATACAATGGCTCCTTATGGATAGTTTATAAACTATATGTGATTAATGGATCTGTTATTGAAGTGGTAACAGATTTATATTTTAGTTTATCAGTAAGTGTTTACCTTGTTTATTGTTGGCTTTCCTTTTATGGCAACATAACTACCCCCAAATTTTTTTCGCTGACGTATACCCATTGCAGGTTGTCATAGACCTCCAGTGTTCGATGTAAACCACTTTGGGAATCACTGGTTTAAGCTCTCTAAGAAGTAGATAGTGTTACTTAGTCTCACTACGAAGGAAAAGTAAGTGTCTATGGGGGTGGTGGTAGTGTAAGGTGCAGGCCCAGGTCAGTAGGGGGTCGCTGTTATATACGGCGCGGGGCACCGCAGGCACCGCACTCACCCGGTGTACTGCGCGCGCGCCGCGCCTCCCTCTCTCTCACTCTTACTCTCTTCTGTGTGTTGTGTATATTTACGAAGTGACAGTGATCTAACGAGATGCATCCTGCAACTTATGTATGTTTTTTTCTTAAATAATTCTGCTTTTCCCTGATATTTTTTTTTTGTATGTATAGGTTAATGCTTAACCACGATCCCACCTGGTGTTAAGTGAAGATGGTAAAGCGCATTAACCTAGCAAATGCCTATTCACTCTTTTTTTGGAGATGCATTTTTTTTATTGATTATTGTTCAGGGGTTTTTTTAACTTATATTTACATCATTTAATACTCATGCTATGTGTATATAGTTATATTTAAATATTCTTATTTCTATTATTTACTATAATACATATCTTTTGACAATACACTTATTTCTAACTAATTTACATTTTATTAACTCGTTTAAACCAACCTATATATGTTATTCCTCACCTATATATAATTACTCAATAATAGTTAATTAGAATTTTGTTTACTCGCGATTAATACTGATATTGATGCAGTTTCATCTATAAAAAGTTTACAGTAGAAAAAAATTAATAAAGACGTTCACTTATTTAACGCTGAGGTTTACTATATTAATGTCTTTATTATTTCTTTATGTGCAGAGGGTTTTATATCAAATTATGTATTAGTAAACGTCAAATATTTAAATAAGTTGAACGCGATAATGCATTTCAATACTTTTCATAATGTATTGCCAAATAACTTAGTTAATATGATTAAATTTAATGCATTTTTATTAAAACTGAGCAATTACATGTAAAACATATGGAGGTAAATAAAAGTATATTGGAATGGGGTTTATTATACAACCATCTCTCAATTAAGATTAAGATCAGTCCGTTCGTCTTCACACAGATTATTTTATATCTTTGTGTTTATATTTTGTAAAACTTAAACAATCATTGCCATGTACACAACAGATATCTTCAGTGCGTGATTTTTAGAGTCTGTAGTATATGATATTAAAAAACTTCCAACTCTGGGTCCATTTATACTAGACAGCGGTGTGTAAATATTATCGCTGCTTTATAGATAAAATGCAATGTGCACTGTGATAATAAAACAATTTATGCAGGTGTGTGTCCTCGTGCTGGTGGCGACAGTCGGGGCAGAGGTCCGCGGCAAGGCCAAGTCCCTGAACACCGAGAAGAGAGCTCTCGGAGAAGGCGAAGCTGGTCTGAAGAAACGCGCGCCTGCGCTCTCTACGGGTAACTAAAACTTACCTTAAAATTCTTCTATGAGGCATTAATGTGAGCTCAATATCACACTATATTAAGTGACTTAGACGGGAGATGAAATGTGTTCATCTAAAACACAGCTTCTATTATGTTGACAGTTGAAACACGGCATTGTTGTTACGATAGATTTACAATTACTTTTCCGTTCTTGATTATTTTCTTAATTCAAGTAATTTTAAAACGGTAAGCGTTATTACTGATATATAAATATTGTTGTTAATAATATAATAAGTTAATATCACAATATTCTTTCCAACACTGATGATACTTCTTCCTTCAATATGCGGCACCATCGCTGTAGGTGTTTGCGCGGTTCCCTCGATTTGCTCTGCGACGTAACATTATTAACTATACCTTACTTCTTATATTATTAAATTCTAGATAAAATCGACTTCATAAAAGCTTAGACGTGAATGCTGTCTGCTGAATTTTATAACCGAGTGTCAAATAGAAAGGAGTTTGATAGTAGAAAAATTTAACTGAAATTTACGAGCGTTCAGAGACACCGCCGTAAAGATTGAATCCGTCCCGCGATCGGGAAGTTTAATGCGGGAAATCTTTCACTTGTGAAGTTTAACTAACGCTTTTGCTATCAAGGTGAACGTCATTCACAAAAGATGATGGCGTGAACTATTATTTCTGGACTGCTATGTATGTTAACACACTGTCATAACAACTTCACTGTGTTCCGTCTGTCTGCATACGAGAGCCGGAGTAGTCTCCTGCGGTCTTATTGTTGTATAATCTCATCTAAAATTTACTATCGCATCGTCTAGTAGTAATGTATTATTACTTTATTTCAGTTTGAAGCAGAATCTTAAGCATTGCAATTTATATTTGATTAGTATCTAAATAATTTAAAGTGACTATTTCCTGTTTTGTTGCCTCGATTATAAGATAAATTACTTTCAAATCGGATTGGGAGAGAAAGGTGGTGATGAGGCTGATGTTGAACTGTTGGATGTTCGCAGCAAGCTCGCCTCTGAACGCGGGTGTAGAGTACGCTGACACGAAGCAGCAGCTGGCAGACAAGTCTCCGTCGCAGGTAACAGATATTTAAACTATAAAGAAGAGAGGAGAACCTGGTGGTGAGCGATACCTGCTCGATACAACGGGAGACCCTTCTTGCCTTAAAGCTAAGAAGGCGAACCAATTGATGCACCCATATCAAAATTTACAGCCTTCAAGATTGGAGTAGTAATATTTGCATACTCTTTGCTAGTAGAAGAGCATGTTTACACAGCACTCAGTCTCAAATAACCGATATCTTCGTGATTTATTATCTACCATTCCAACTGATATTATTAACTGGTTTACCAAAACTTTCTGCATTAAGTATCACCTTGCAGCTTCATAACAAGAGTGCCTGCGGATATATATAATTGTTTATTATCATAAACTGCTTTAAAATATAATAACAATTATTAAAAATAACATCTTTGCTATCTAGAAAGTATGCAACGGATTTTATGAAAATCTCAAATGGGAAAAGCAGCTTTGCTAAATTGAAAAGTTGGCGAAGACAAAAAGCCGGCGCCTTCTTTCGGGTCGTTAATGTTTTTAATGCGAAAATCTACCTGAATTGGAGCTGAGCTGGAAGTGTATTGAAACGGTTCAGCCGACTCCATCCGGCACGTTGGGGCTACAGTGCTTGCGAAGGTCTACGCCGAAAGATTTTCTCTCAAAATATTTTGTAGAGTTTATTATAACATCAAAATAAATAGAGAATATAATCCGCAATATTAAGTTACCTTTTTAAATGATTCGGTGAGGATTATCAGACTCCCAGGAGAAAGAGTATGGGGATTAATAAAAAAGGTTGGATATTTCCTAAGCAATACGATCGCTGCTGGAGTCTACTAGTCACATGAGGGCTGTTTTCATTGTATTACAACCGCAAACAGTTCGACGGAACAAACATCCACGTTGTTATTAGTTGAACCCAAAACAAACAGCGCTCTGCTGCCGCTCCAGCTGCACCTCAGCTCCTGCTAGAATCTATTATTAACACGGTGTTTGTGTGTGTAAGATTGTGTACAGCATTCTGTATATAATTGACAACGTTAATCTCGCCTTATAACATACAGTATGAATAAAAGCTGATATTCCCCTAGCTACGACTTCTCAAACAGAATCCTTCGGATAAACCAATACCGTGTACGGGTGATGATGGTTATATTTAAGGAATGGTGGTAGTCAATATGTTCTCCTGCTCCAGCAGTGGTGAGAATTGTGTCTCAGTTGAAGTTAATATATCTTAATTTTTTTCTAAGTGATACGCTTGCTCATAACAGCGCTGGTTAAAATAGTATACACAGCACCACATTGCGCTTGCATTGAGACATAAGGTGTTAAGACTCATTACCCCAGTAATATCATTATAATACAGCATTCTTCAAACCGGAAGACGCTAATATTTGTATATTACTATATGGTAGTAGAAAGCTGCGGCGGAACCTATCTAGACGGCCTGTAGCAATAGAGACCTACCGCTAGTAAGAATTGCTTTCTTTAATAAAAAATATAGTTCCATGCGTTTTATTTTCGTTACCGTATAACTGTAGAATAGTTACGGGATGACTATTTATATATAAATATATAGTTTGGAACGAGGAACCCGTCGCACGGGATGACAGGAATTATTCAAACGTCTCCCTCTCCTTCCCCCGTCGTATTCTGTTTGCTTTGATTAAAAATATCTAACAAAAGCTAGGTCCGGTCCGTCCGTTTTCGTTATTCTGACAAATTGCTTTTAAAATTTTATATACAATCTGTTCGCATCACGTCAGCAGGGAATGTTCGAGAAATAATTCTAGCAGCCAGCGGGATTTCTGCTGTCGCATTATATAAATGGTTAATATAGATCATACAAAGCTAAAATGTTTATTGTGCTACAAAAACACATATATAAGATTTTATACACATATATATACAATTGTTTATACACTATATACAAGTAAAATATTTAAATACAGCTGTGTTTCTGCTGGTACAAGAGGTATTAGCTCAGTGAATTGTTCACCTACTGAACGTAAAATACTGATTTTCAATCACCAATCGTGGTGCAGTCGCGAAAGTCGTTAAAAACTATTCTATAGTTCCAAGAATTTGTTATTATTATACATATATTTATTGTTATTGTATATAGATACATCCGTTGAGATATTTTATAACAAAACAAAGAACTTTACAGGCTGCTGGGAATGTTTTAGATGTTTTGTTTTTCCAGTAATAAAACTTAAAAAATAACATCATGTAGAAGTTTCAAAATTTTGGCAAGGCTTTATTTAATAAACTAGATTTTAATAACTAGGTTTAAATATATATAAACAAACCCCCGTTCTCACTTCAAGGAGTTATACTATTTCCATTTTCCTCTCGTATTAGTAGATGTTACACGTCCATAATATTCTTATAACATGTGGGTTTCTTCATGATGTTTCCATTCACCGGATGCTGGGGTTCGGTGAGGTTTGAACCTATATCTCATCTAGACGTGTACCTGGTTTCAAGTGGGGATTCCCAACTCTTAACATCTAATGGTTTAAAGTGATGATAACCTAGTGATTAGTGAAAGATGTTTCAATTTATATGTCAGTTAGTATAACACCAATTAATATCACGTACTTTAAGTCGTGTATGAAATCCCGTTATGATATACAATGTATTTATACATTTTTTTCCGTGAATAAGAATATCTTCACTGCGGAGGCTCTCCCGACTGAGTGCAAGCGTTATATTCTTTATACTGAAATTACGGGGACGCTCTACTTTTTGAATAATGCATTCTCTTGCTGCATTGTTTCCGAAGTTAGCTGAATGGATGCTGTGCCGCAGCGTTTCGATTTACCCTCAACTCTCAGCGCGGTGAGATATCGTTGGAAAAGATTCAGCTCTTTGTATTTTATTGCGGAGCTGATGCTTTAAGGTACACTCCGTAGATTAAGCTGTCCTCACTATATAATGCAACCGAATTATTAGTTGTTTTTAACATTCGATTAATATTTCTTTAGTGGGCGATAGATGCAATGCGTGCGTTGTGTAGTTAGTTCGCGTGTAAAGGTATTGTCTCCTCAATGCAAAAACTACGATCCTTGGGGCAGTTCTCACGCACCGTGGGACCCTGCTGCAAACACAGCAAGCTTCTGTTGTAAACTCCACAGTTATGTTTAGCTGTATTAGTCATGTTTTGATAATTTTAAAAACAACTTTATGCAAAGTTTGTAAACACTGCGACTGGAACAAACATTTGCAAAAAATTCTTTAGTAATATTCTAAAGGCCCATGTTTTAAATCGCTAAGAATATACTAGATTTTGTATAGGCCACATTACAGTCTGTGTCTAAAAGTATAATGTTATAATTAATATATATATATAAGTGACTTGTATGCGGTAATCGTTACCTCTCACCCACGCGGCTGTATCGAATGCGCTCCGTCCGTTGCGTAAGTTAAGTTAAATAAGTTAAAAGATATCTGTTGCCCGGAAGTGGATCACACATAACGCGGTTACGGAACCCGGTTATCCGCGAAAGGGAATGCAGCTTCTGCTTTCGTTCACGCCTCTGTTATTCAGTTTACTTTCATTGAACGCGTGAAGCAAACGTACTGATGTGAAGTCTAACAGTAACGCGCCGCCTTTATACTACAGCGGTTAATAGCAATTTGTAACACTGAAATCCATAGTTCGAACCCAGAGCTACATGCTGAGGAGTTATTTACTACCCTCATATAATATATGTGTCGCTATCACAACATATATCCCAGCAGTCAACATATAAACGCTGAGGTATTCTTGTCGGTAGGCTTCTCTATTTATTGCCTCGTGGACATTAATAACTTAGCTCATTGACTATTATAATATAGATGTTATTAAATAAGTTGTAGTGAACTTACTTATGTACATATGTCCAGCAGTACGCGTTTATAGGCAGATGATGATGATGAATTTATTTAATCAAATTGTTGATAACAATCTAACAGGAAATTAACAACTGAGCCGATTTGTTACGACGGACCTTAACCAAGGTAGAATAAATAAAATTTTTGTTCACAGCGTGCGTACCCCTCGCCGGAGCCTCAGATAGCAAAGTTTTCTGACTTGCTGGCCGGGCAGGCACCCTCTTTCCAGGCCGCCATCGCCAGCCAACTCTTCGCTCCAATCTCTGTGTACCAGCCGCGAGTAAGTCTTTCCATTTGTTAACTGTCACAAGAATATCCGTATTTTTATCACTCGCCTGTATACTTCTTTGTCCATATCTTTGAGTATTTTAAAAGCATTTATGGAGTTTAAAATACAAAATTGTCAGTAGAACTACTTTGTAGTTTCGTGAGTAAAAGCATATCGACAAGCAGTAATGTGCAAGCCTAAATACTTTCTGTTCTAAGGTCTTCTGGTTTAATAACCAGCACGCAGTATCATCATTAAATAAATTTAAAGACCCCGTAACGTTTCGCAGTCCGGTACATCGACAACCTATGAGGTTTCGGCGCCGGTTCCGTCGCAGCTGGCGTACAGCGAGAACTACCAACAGCCGAACGCGGTACAGTACACCCCTCAAGTCTACAGCGGCAAAGACTCCAGACAACAGGAGATTTCGCAACCTCAACTCCTGGCCCGGGCACAGCAGATATACAACCAACCTATTCAGCAAGCTTACCAACAATTTCCCCAAGTCAACTACCAGCAGTCCATAGACTACAATCAAATCCAACCGGTCCAATATCAGGCCCAGCAGTATAAACAATTGGACAATCAGCAGGCTCTATCGACGGCGCAATACCAACAGTCGCCCAAAGCTGTTTACTCTGATAATCAACAGAATGTTATACCCGCCCAGTATACCCTGGCTCCTCAAACTTACTTCCCTGAGCAGCAGCTTCAGCAGCAAGCGTACGTTCAGCAGCAACCTCAGCAGCAAGCGTACGTCCAGCAGCAACCTCAGCAGCAAGCGTACGTTCAGCAGCAACCTGTTCAGAATGTGCAGTATGTGCAGCCGGCAGTCACATACGCGCGACAGGAGGATATCCAGCAGAACCTCTACAACCAACCGGAGCTGAAGAGCTACGTAAAACAACAACCAGTTGCACAGGTAATTTGTTTGGAGAAAGTCTGAAGCAACTTGATTGAGATGAGATAATCCAATATACGTTGAGTTTGAGTTCTAAAGCTATGATCTAAGCGTAAACCAAATAAATCATGACAGATGTCTTCTTCTAGGAGTTATTCTGTTTTTCGTTAGATGTCTTGGAGTCTGAATGTATGTAATCGGTTTGCAGAACTATCAGGCGCAGCCGCAAGGACCGGTCAGCTTCGCCAGTTTCTCCCTGCACCAGCCCACTCAGTCCATCATCCACCATCCGTATCATCAACAGAACGTCCAGCAGGCTCAGTACAGCTCGTCTCAGGCGGCTCCACTACCATCGCAAGGTCACCTACGGCAACTCTCTTACTTCAGACAGGGCCCTCAGCTACAGATCGCTCCCCAAGCTCAGCAGCCCCAGCCGCAGCTGTATCAGCAGGCCCAGTCGCAGAGCCAGTTCTCAGGGAAGCTGAACCCAGGGTACACCGGTCAGGTCGCGGCTGCACCGGTCTTCCCCGCCGTGCAGTACTTCGGAAAGTACGCCCAATCGATCTTCAATAAAAATTAACAGTCCAGAGTACACGGACTGAGAGTCAATTTCAACCAAAAAAGTACGGTACTGCTGACGGTGCAGTGGCCGGATGTACTGGAATGTAAATAATATATAGATATACAAGATTAAGTTTATTTTAATTTATAATGTACAAAATGGATGTATTTTTTTTAATTATAACTTTTACCTGCGAAAGTGTTTGTTTCTTTTTCATGTTCACTATCTGCTACGGTATTTCAACTAGTAAAAGTCTATTGCAAACAATCAATAGATTTGGCGAAGCAATATATTGAGTGGGAAGTGGTGGCATTGTGTGGTGGTCAGTTTCGTGTGAATGTTCACGAGGTCAAGTGGCGAGCTCGTCCGGTGCTACACAAAGCCTGGGCAGGCTGGGCCGCGCCGCCCACTGCTGGATTTACGAGTCTAGTTGTTCCGCCCTGCCCACGACAGATATACACAAAGAACACAGTTACTCCTAAATCTTTCACCAAAGTATCTTTTCAATACGTAACTGTATCGATGTCTATTAACCATATTGATTTATACATCTCAATATTTTTATTTAGTGTGACGTTTTCTAGTTATTATTTATGTATTCGTAAACTTTGAACTTAAACAAATTCTCGAATGTTCTAAGAAAGATAAATATAGAAGTTTGGATGTGGATGGTATGAGGAAATTCGGTATCACATATTTTGAAACATAATATTTGTATTTGAAAGTAAATATTTTTACTTTTTAGCGATTTTATTTTATATAAAAATAAGAGATACTGCAAACGGTGGTTATTTTTTCTTACTGAATTTCAAATCGAACATGTTTCAAAAAATATAAAAGTCTACATAGACCTTTTATCTTTATTTCAACACAAAGTGCAGATATCAAGTGTTAAACCGGTAACAAAGTTACTTGAAAATTCGAGTAAAAGCAGCTGCTAAGTGTAAATACGTACGTATACTGTATGTTAAAATACTTTAACGACTGTTGTAAATTGATTAAAAAAGTTACGGATATATTTATACGGTTATTTTATCTTCATGTATATAACACGTACGCGTCAAAAATTTGTTTACCACTAAATTGCAAAATCTGAGTAAAAATTATAATTGCGTGCAGGCCGTGAATATTTCCACACGTTTCATATCTTCATTAAATTATACCGTCACCAATTAAGACTTTCAAACGATTTTATGACGCAGCTGCCGGACCAAACCCTCTCGTTACATCGCTTGGAAGTTCATAGCAACGTTTCAAATAAATTCCTGTTCACCGCACTCTGCTCGTAGTTTTTATACACAAAATGTTAAGTATTACTACTACTCTTAGTGATTTCACTATTTAAAACTCTCAAACAACAGCTTTCAATAGGCATTTAATATAAATGTAGATGAGAGCCCGACGATATCGATTCACTTTGTATTCTGATATTATTTTGCTGATGGTATAATTTAATTTTAAACAATGCTAACAGAAACAGATTAAGTTTGCGTGACTGTTATCACAAGAAAAAAATGTGTTTTAGCGGTTGGGCGAGGGGAGAGTGCGAGAAACAGCGGGATAGGCGTAGACAGAAGCGCCTGCCGCAAAACAATTGCAAATAAACAGTCTCGTGAAAGATTGCTCACAAATTATGCGGGCGCGCGTTCATTCACAAAAACATTCATTCTTTTATTATATTTAGTGATCTTTGTGTATTGTTTTAATTTACTCGTCCATATATTGTTTACTTACAGGAATACTGACATTGTATTAAATAATTGAAACGACAATTCTGGTGAAAAAAGGCCTGTTCGGGATTTTATATTAAACGTTTTGTAAATTTATAATTAAACAATATCTAATTAAGAGAAATTTGTTCACGTCCGTGTTAAAAGATTTTATTTTACTTGTTATTTCATTGTCCCTCATAATTTTTTTTTAAGATTCTACCTTATGTCACAAATACAACTTTAGATTATTACAATAAAACTGGAAGAAAACTGTAAAATGAATAAAGTTTTGAAGTAACAACGACTCTTTGTAACCGATCTGCTAACTTTTACTCAGTTAAATTGACTTACCCGGCTCACGGAACATAACCGACTTAACGAAGAGTCCGCAAGAGTGAACTAACTTGCTCTGTTACTCGAGTTTATTACATAAGAGCAACTTATGATTTGTATATACGTATAATTACCTATTTTTGTTTTAATGTACTGGCGACGAAGAGGTGAAACCTCCTCCTACAATAATAAGGAGTTGAGTTATTTACACGGTATTACATACCATAAGGCTATTTTGCGATATAATCTGTTGCTGTACTTGCACTTATAATTACGTCTTTCAGATCACAACTCCTATTATGATTAGGAGTTGATATTTTCTTTTCCTCTGATAATTTTATCAACATAATACTAATTATCGGGATTATGATCAATGAGAAGGTAAAAATAACTATGTTGATAAACGTGCGCTGTGTACTGAGCAGCAGTAAGATTGAAAAGTCTGTTGCTAATGTAACTGCAGACTGGTGTTGCGGCGAGGAAGGTGAAGTGAAGGTGTTAATTATATTACTTGTTCACAGCATTAAACATTTAAAATTCAATCATATAAGCATTGCGCTGTTGGATTTCTTTTCACTAATGTTTTACACAATGAAAATATATTTATTTGATTTACTCAGTTTCTGGTGTGTAATTTAATATATTAACGTCTTAACATATCAATAAAACCGTGAAGAAATACTTTCTGTAGCATTTAATTTGTATATAGTTTGTGATATTTTTATTATAAAACCATTTCACTATTCATACATCACACCATTCAAAACGGAACACAGAAAGAGAGAGACTATTGTCGTACTTTAAACTTTTTCGTTTAAATTTTTCTTTCAGTTTGAATAAAGTTTATTGCGGATTGTTTAATATGATAGTAATTATGTTTTGTGTTAAAATGTATCTTATTATCTTACCGGGTATTTAACCGGTACAGGGTTAAAGGTCTTACGAGATCTATATAACTTAAGAAAAAATTAAGCGGTGGTTGTAGCGAATGAACCTTTAGTTTCGCCATGGTGCGACCACCATAAAATATACAGGTGTTGGTGCATTAAGAGTGGACGGTCGCTAATAGAGAGCGGTCCGTCTGTCCGTCGCTTTCCGTACATAATGGACGAGCCAAGGCCCGCATTAGATGAATATTCAAAAAGCCTTTGAGGCAGTAGTTCAGTCATTTCTGTACATCGCGCCTGGCCGGGCTCGCGAAATGTTTCATGTTGAATAAATTACTGGTGGTAAGTAAATTACTTTTAAGCTCTACGTCGATTATTTCATCTGATGGTAAATGAAGGTTCTTTATCCGAAAAAATAAAATTGTACTTAGGATAGTTACAGCAAAATTACATTACGCTGCAGTGTCCATTTAATTACTAGACTTTTTCCTACTATATTGCCTTTTAAATCTGTAGATAAAACGTGCAACACTACAGTTTAAGTAGACGAATTATTCACTCAGACCAGAGTTCCCCAAACTTTTTTGTGTCGTAGACCCCTAGCCATGTATTTCCGTGTTGTGTAACCCCCCTACTTACCTGATATTGATCTCCTGTAAATTTCTAACTGTAGTGAAGTTTAGTGTTAAAAACTTAAAGTAA
>DWLS01006122.1:0-11951 GCA_018246255.1 Pachliopta kotzebuea | reverse complement strand
TAATGCGCTTTACCATCATCGACCACATCTTCACTTAACACCAGCTGGGATCGTGGTCAAGCATTAACCTATACATAAGTCAAAAAAAAAAAAACAAGCATACGGCTTACCTAATGGTAAACCTTTACCGTAGCCTATAGAGTCCTGCAGCACTGGAGGCACCACCACTAGACCCCGGAGGAACTTTATAACTACCTTTTTGAAAAACTCCATTCTGTAGCTCCTTGGGAACACCTCGGTTGGGAGTTCAGTTCATAATTTTAAGGTTCTTGGGAGAAAATTTCTTTGAAACCGGACCGTATGTGAACATTCTAGTTTGTACATCACTCACGTGCAATGCTAGATCAATCAATATGAAGACGGTCGAAGACCACTGGACAGACGACAGACATCTATCGACTGATGATGATGATGATGATTCTATATTAAAACTATTCTGAGTATTTTTAATTAAAATGGTTTTGGTTTTACTATTTGTAGCTTCTTTCATGTGCCTATAAACTGTTCGAGCTGTTTTTACTATACCACAGCAAATTTTCTATAATACTGGAATTTAGTGATGCAAAAATGTACAAATATTCTCTAGCACTATTTTCTAAATAAATTATTATAATGTAATCAAAACTTTACACAACAACCACCCATTAATAACTTACGCCAATTCAACTCACCGTCCAGCTAAATAATACTCAAAAACATTTCGCTTATTCGTCAAGCTATGTAATGAGTTACATACACATTTTAAAAACTTTAAAGCGTTAAATATATCATCATGTATGTAAATAAATCAACAGAAGTAAATGGCTTAGGGGTCTGACCTATAAAAGAATAGTTTACTGTTATTTAAGTGAAAAATGTACTTTGTAAACCAACACTACACTTACACGTGATAATATGTTCAACAGTCACAGGCTACGACCGAGAGATAATTAGAAAGGAAAACGTTAGTTTATGTCATGAATGCACCTTGCCACGCCAGGCCATAGAACAATAGGAACTAAAGATCAAAAGTGATCACTGGCAGAGATACACTTAGCAAAGAATAACTATGTTGTAAACAACTAATTGCATATTAACAGGCAACTTTGTACGAGCTTTATATGAACAAACGTAAAGTGAAATTTAACTGCTTGTTTAAATTAAAAAACTGAAACTACATGTTAGTTTTTTTTTAATATTTTATAGATTTAGTGTGTAAACAAGCTAACAGTTTACATGTTGAATAGTTATCACTGATGCTCATGTACAGTCGCAACACCTGAGGGATCGTAACTGTCTGGTGCCTGTCTTGAAGGAGGAAGTGGAACGCTCTTTTGTAGCATGTCTCTGTTGCTAAGACGGTCTTAAGCGGGTACTGTAACAAAATGTTGCAGCTAGTGAAATTACTGGGGGTAACGAGATTTAACACCTCATGTATCTAGACGACGAGCCCAATGTAGCGCTGTGTATATCATCCTAACTAGCGCAGCTATTTTGTGTACACGAATCGCTTATATATATAGTCGAGTATCCGTGTGTTGAGTTAGCAGATCATTTAATTAATCATTGAAAATGTAGGAATGGTCTCGTTCAGTTTTTGGACTTTGCAAACACTGTGTGCGTTTGGCGCGCCTGCGCCGCGCCTACTTTTAGACAAAATCCGCCGTAAATTTTTCGAGTGAAATGTATTTGCTTTGTTTTCACATGCAAACGCGCGTCGCCCGTCGGCTGATTACGGCTCTCCTCTGTTACTGTCATTCATTTGCGTCTGCAGCATCCCCCACTCAATCTCGTTCATTATGAACGTACTGGGAGCGGAGCTGCCCCGTTTGCCGTTTCCACATTTTGTACGTTTCGCTCCATGAAACACATTTTATATAATTACGCGAGTTATTTTGGCTCAGTGCGCCTGCCTGTGTAAAGAGCACTAGATTAACAATTACGCTATGAAAATGTTTTTTTTTGTTATGAGCTTATGCAGCATTTATTTGAAAAATTTCAGCTAATGAAGATATATCTTTACTTTTTTAAAAGCGACATTATATTTTTTTAAATGAACAGGTACCTGTTATATATGCAGGGTGCACTAAAAGATTAAGAATAATTGTAGCTTTATGTAAATTATTTATTGACATATGTACATCGTTAGCTGACATTAATCCCACTACGCAGGAGAGGGTGCCGCGAGATAAGAAAGCGTGCGAAGGGGCTCTCACTTTTACAAATTTACTTAAAACAACGGCAAGGTTGCTTTTACTCCTTTGTTTATATAGCGTCGTTTGTTACCGTATAACTTTAATTGTGAAAATGTTTGGGGGGATTTGTGCTTTAGTGTTATGTAGACAAAATACAAAGTGTACCCGATATATCCAATTAAAAGATGAACAAAAATAGTGTTTTTTCTGTTTTACGCACATTTTATTTTTTGACCCTTTAAAAACACTGATGTATATATACCTAAAATAGAATAACGTTATTGGAAAAACTTCTACCTTGTCATGAAGCACACTAAGAAAAAATAGTATCTATTGAAAGGAAATCAATTTTTCAACGATCCATAATACCGTAAGTTGAATATGAATAACTTGCAAGAGTTATGCTCTATAACTTAAGTGAATCGAAATTGTCTAAATTTTATCACGGTCGCTACCTCTCATTTTTCAATACAAGATATTTTGCAACTATAATTTAATAATCGCTTTATCAAGCAACGTATTTAAGTGCTATTATTATACCAGATATTTGAGCTTTGTTTATAACAAATTTCATTAATACTTATCAAAACAAAAAGTACCACAACGGTAACAAAATCAGTTTTATAAACTAATACTAACACTGCACTCTATCTACTACTAATTAGTCTTCAAAAGAAAATTTTATAAGATATTTTATATTGATTTCATTTTGTTTGATTTTACATGGTGAATAAAAATAATAAAAAATATTAAATTTTAATAAGATATAATATTAAAATAAAGGTAGTAGTTTATTTTATTGAAGGCTGGTAAGTTTCTGTTGTCAGAGACCGTTTACATAGATACCGCAGCTCCTAGTTCCACCGCTAATAATAGTATGAAAAAATTATATACCGGTTCGAATGCATCGTACATAGTGTAATTACAGATTGTAACGAGACTTGACTTAAACGTCTCAAAGGGAAGAAAACAGTGTGTCGCGGTGCCTATCCTCCTATTGCCATATTGTTAAACGACTTCATATCGTTTATCATTAAGCGAACTTCTCGCACCTCTTGTCGCTTTTTAGTATGGGAAAATTAAAATAATCAGTGGTAATTGTAATAATTTCAATAAATCATTCCAACCAGAGCAGTAGCGCCGTGTGCGTCATATCGCTGAATAAGTTGTATGATAGGTCTGTGTGTGGGGTTGCGCAGTTGCATCGGCAGCATTATCCGAGTCCCCTTCGCGTTGGCAGGCGCTACCCGTCCGGTGCGTTCATTACAAAAAGCGCCACGTCGCGACGCAGGCACCCGGTTTAATAATTCCACTCGTACCTCCCCCGGCCGGGACCCGCGTAGACAATGCCTAACGGTATCAATCAACATCAAACAGCCCCGCTCTATCTCATCCCACCACCACCAGTGTAAGGGTTGACGACAATCGCGTAGAAACTCGCCGTCGAGTTTCTATGTTACCGTAGTCCGCTTCACTCTTTATCAATACAATATCAAAGAGGGGATAAATAGAATATACTTACAGATATCACTTGACAGGGGTTAAATATATTATAAAGTATTAAAAAATGTTATAAAGGAACAAACATTTACAATGAGTTTAACATATGACTTTTTATAACCTTTTTTTACTTGACTAAACATGAAACAGTGAAACGAATTTTTTTACATTATAGATAAAGCATAGTTGAATGTAAAACATTTCTCCAATCAACAAAGGTTAGTTTTACTTAAACCAACGGATAACAGTATAGTGCCACTTTACCTGAAGAAAATTGCTATAATCAATAATAAATCGAGGTTTTAATTAGGTCCTACGTGAATCAATAAATTAATGCTAATCCCCTGTGATGATGAATAAGCATTGAGCTGTGCACAAATATGTTAGATTGCTTCCCCTAGGTACTGAGGGTCCCCGCGCTGGCTGTCACTGACAATTCTTTTTATCGTGCGATTTGTAATGCACACAGGGTCCACCGGCAGGAACCCGCGGGCTGTGCGCCCTGCCCGCCTGCCTACAGAGGTCGCTTTGATCTGCGCACCGGGCGATGGTATTACGCTTTACTGCAAACACATATCTGATTTTGTCAAGTTTAGGGATGCAATCCAACTTCAAAATGAATAGAATCGATTTATATCTGAATAATGGTACGTTTTATATTACAGAGAATGTTTCACAAATTAAATTTTAAGAAAGAGAAAAATATGATTATAATGGAAATAGATTATATACGGAAAGCAAAATAAATTAATCTTTTATGAATTCCGTAAACAAGTCCTATCGCAAGATGTTTCGCGAGATATTTCAAAAGTAGATGCCAAGATTAACCAACGATATTATATCAGTCAATTTCCGGGCATCTCTTCTACAAAGGACTCAACCTTGCAAAGTAATAAAGTGCTTTTAAAATATTTATAAGTGAATATCAATTAAGATGCAGCAGTATGGTTCCTCGACCATCTATACAAGTCCCGTCTTATGAATCACTACAATATTTCACATTAATACGGAACGTCTCCGTCCCGTTTCTTGGAATAGGAAATTACTTACATTTTTCACATGAAAACAATGGCGGGCTATAAATAAAATTTATTCACACCCACGCCCATGGGCGATGGTATTAAGCGGGCCTTTGTACAAAGTCTCTTCAAACGCTGAAAATGTTTTGGTACACTTAATATTTTTGGGAATGTAAAATTTATAAGAAAATATTGCTCAGTGGATAATTTAATATTTTTTTAAAAATGTTAGCTATGAGATTGATTGGAAACATTTTTATATTATAACCTTAGTTTTTTTTATGTATACATGAATATTGTAAACTTCTACAATAAATTAGATGAATATTATGTACTTTTAAGGTTAATTAAAAATTTCATCACTACAGTTTATGATAATGATTCGTTGTAGTAAAATTTTGTAATATCACGCATAGTTTAATGCTGTAAAAATATTCCATCATAAGATATATAAACAAAAGATATCATTCAATCTTTTGCTGCTAGTACACATATTTATAAAGAATTACTAATTTGTCCTATCTAGGATGAATGTTCACTAGTTGTGTTCTTTATACTAATATTTATTTTCTACCGATAATAACTCATAAATGGCTTTTGATTCCATACTAAGTTATAAATGTACGTTGTATCCAAAATCCGCCAGTTGTCCTTTGTAAATGCAATGCGTGCATTTGTTTTTGTTTACATCTATATTATAATGGAGTGCGTCTCTGTTACTCCATTACTTTCATTAATCAGATGAATCAAGGCCAAAATGTTTACTGCAATAAAATGAGCAAGCCGTTAGTATAATAACAGCGATTGGTGTTGCGCGCGCGCGGACGCGGCGTCTGGTTATGGTTATATGGGCGTGTGAATCAAACTGCGCCCCGGACGGAAACACAAGCGCACACAGCACCGGCCGGGCAACTATAACTATTAATTGAAACTAATTACATCTATAACCTTCATACTTCGATAGATTGGATTTTATGAATGAAAATGATAGTATACACTATCACTCATATTATGCGAAGGGATGAATGTCATATAACAAGAAGAATGTTTGATATGATTGTGGAGGGATATGTGGGTCGAGGTAGACCTAAGAAACGATGGATGGATTGCGTGAAGGATGACATGAGTAAGAAATGGGTAACCGATGAGATGACGGCTGATAGGCGAGACTGGAAGAGGAGAACATGTTGTGCCGACCCTACATAAAGTGGGATCAGGGCAGGAGAAAGTATACACTATTGGAGTTTAATAAAATGTAATAAGGTAGTTACCCTATTACATGAGTCATAAAATCAACATCATATTTTTGAATAATTCTTAAACAATATGAAGTATATTTTCGTCCCTGGTGACCAATTCGTATCGCGGCTAAACTTGTTAACATCAAAGTTATACCGTACCATTGGAGTAAAATGAGAGTGCTCCCCCTTCCTTTAACCAAGAGAACATAATTTAATATTTATTTTACTGCCAAACGTTGAAGCTTAAATATACAGTATATCTAACATATAACTGCAAGAATTATAAGTTCTTCTTTACACAACCTGTTCAACTATCTTTTTTAGATAATGTGAAAATATTTGTTTGTTGTATATTGTATTTGTAACTTTATGTAAGATTTAGAAAGAACTGACGTCGCCGACATTGCCTAAAAGTTTGCTAGAATTAAGTGGCAATGGTTACATTGCTTGAAAGACGGCTAATGGGGCAGTAAGGACCTAGAATGGTATGGTAATGGTGTCCGCGTACCGGCAAACGCAATGTTGAGTACACCGACAGGGTAGACTAATGATTTGTTGAAGTTCGCGGGAAATGCAGATCCGATCAGTGTGGAGATCTTTAGGGGAAACTTATATTCAGTAACGAAGTTCTATCAGCCAATTATGATGATTAAAGGTTAAATATGGATGTAAAAAAAAAAAATTGCATTACGACGACTTAGTAAAACACTGATTTTTAAAACTCATGGTTAACTTCCTGTAAATGATAGGCCACTTTAAGAAGATTATAATGATGATTACGCACTATTTACTACTCATAAGTATACCCAAAGTTTTATCAGTTACCGAGTTTAGGATTTTTTTTTTATAACATCTAAGAGGCAAACGAGCAAGACGGGTCACCTGATGGTAAGAGATTCACCGCCGCCCACGGTCACCAGCGATGCCAGTGCGATGCCTACCCTTAAGATAAGAATATGCTCTTTTCTTGAATAACCCAATGTCGCAGTTGTTGGGGAAGACCGCTGATGGCAACGAATTCCAGAGATAACTGATGATGATTTAACTAGTACATTTGGAAGCGTAGTTTATATTAGTACTCACCGAATCAGGATCATGAGCGTTGGGAGTGGACGGTTGTGGAGGCCTCGGTGGAGGCGGGTAACCCTGCGTAACCAAAAAAATGTAATGTTAGAAATGTTCTCGCAACACACAAACAAAAGAAATGTAAAACAAAACCTATAACTATAACCGTTTGTAACGATAACAATGTTACTCTTCATTAGTAAAAGTGTTTTTAGTGGGAGTAGATAATTCAGCGTTAAATATTCTTTCAGTGGAAGGGAGGGGACAATGAAAGTGTTACATCGTATTTTCACTGGCTTTTAGCCGCGGTGTCTCCCTAATCGCTTTTAACTAGAGTTACAGAAACGCTTTTATACATTACTGCAATCCTAACGCAGTTTAGTAAAGCACCTAAATATTTATAACATTATTTGACTAGAAGATAGATTAATTGATTCAGTAAGTCCGGTTTGCATCGCCCCCGCTCAACTATTTCTTATCCGATGACTAACGAAGAATGAAGAGGCGTTCTTGAGGCGAAACTTTTTTCCCTAGCGCAGAATCTATCGCGGAGTGGAGTGCACTACGCAAGTCTGAACTTATCGCCATTCTCAGACACTGGAGCACTCGAGATGAAATTTGAAACATGCGCATATTAACTACGCCGGCGCATTCTTTACGGAGGAAAGGAAATATAAATCTTAACCGGATTCCGTATACAAAAATATGTAATGATCATAAAGTGAGATATTCACATTATAATTACACAACATTAATATATTTTTCGAATACGTAATCGGTATGCTTTTCACACATAGCAAGCAATAGCAACAATGACAAATATAAAATTTTACAGCTTTTAAAAAATATTGCAGTCTTTTTAGACATGTTATATCAAAAAATGTATAACGCCTATCAAAAAGAACAAATATAATGTACTAGACTATTTAAAATAGTTGTGTTGGGAAGAATATTGATATAAACGATTTTAAGTACAACACAAAACAGAATTTTCAATAGTTACAAAAAATTAAGTAGTAAATATTTGTAATATTAAAACATATAATTTTTGTTGAATATAATAGAAGGTAGAGTTTTAATAAACCTGTAGTATCAGCATAATATAAAACGAGCAACGTAGAAAACAAATCGAGTCCGTCTAAAGTTGCTAGTTCCTGGCAACACCGGAGACTCCGCACTGAAATCTCGCCTCCGACAGTAAAACGCTTAAGCATACAACTTTACAAAGGCGGAGTTTCAGTCATTTTATTCTTTTATAAAGTCAAAACTTTACTGGAGTTGATTTCATATTTTCAAAGTATTTAACAATAAACAAGCTTGTGTGTTGTGTAACTTAATGCGAACTATATCCTTGTAAATCACGATAGCGCTCAACCTTAATCGCTAACATACAATTTATTAACAGTTTAACTTTTACATAGATAATTTGATTTAGTAGCAAGTTCGTGATAAGCTCTATAAACGGTTTCCTTCATTAAGTTAAGGTGCCGTTTGTAGACGAAAGAAAAAGCGGTTGAATGTGACGGTTAGTTAGAGATCGTCATCACCCTCGGTTAGCTATCAGAGAATTCGCAGGTTCAATGCCTTCCCCTAATGATTCCCTGTTTTGTATGGACGCTTTATCTGACCAAGGTATTAACTCAATTGTGAAGTATGTAAAAAAGGCTTTGTTACTCTTATGCGACGAGGTGAGCCAGGCTTTCATCTGGTAAGTGATACGCTTGCCCATAACAACGTTGCGCTTTTTATTCCTGTCATAATAGACAAAGCTATTTTCGGCAACTTGATCTCAACGTTGCGTAATGTCAAGTGACAATGAGGCGCTATGAATGGTAAAGCCCGCTCGCCGAAAATACTCAAGCTCTCATATGTTAACAACCGAAACATCAGTGTTGCTATGGCACTTTGACTATGCTTTCAAAGTGTGGTCCTTTAATCAAATATTTTCTAACAGGCGAGCTGTCGACAGTTGCTTTCATACGTTGAGTAGTTTGTTTTATTGTATGTTATGTGAAGTTATGCTTGTATTACATGAGTTATTTCAATATACACACAGCAAGGTCGCAAACGGAACAATGTAGAGACGACGGGCTGACACAAGCTCGGTGATCGCGCAGCGTTGGCTTAGGCGAAACATTAATTTGAGTTTGTGTGGAGGCAACCCTACCCGCGGACGCTCCGTAACCTCCGCGAAATGTTTGTTTTTATAAAATATTCGATGGCCAGGTCATCGCTCCCATCTCGTCAAACAGAAAGTTTACTTTTGTTTTTCATAAAATACTTCAGAAAGCTTTATTACAGTTAATAGTACAAAAATATTATGATATTCAGCAGATTAGACTAACAAGAATATAATATATAATATCTAATGATCTGTACAGGTCATGTTTAATTTTGATTCTGTATTAGAATATATATACAATTTTAGATTCCTAATGGCTATTTACCAGACATGCAATTTACGATCCCATTTTTGCTGCCGAGCTTGTGTTAAATAACTCTAAATTGCCATTAAGTTTCATTAGTACTGGACGCTGGGGATCGAATTTAAGTTGTTCACGTACTACAAAATTAAATGAATACGCTGCAATCTACCAGCTTTATTTAAAAAAAATGCAAGTAAGAGTATTATTCTTTCGTATTTCAGTTTTAATGGCAAAATTATTTATATAATTTGATTATTACATTATGCAAAAATCTGTATGTTGCACTGCAAGGACTCTCATAGAATGAGATCGTTTTTAAACATAAAATAAAACCTTTTTAACTTATGCAATAAATGGCGATGCATTTACTTTCTCGTTAAATATTAAGTAAAAATAGTAATAGTCTTAAAACACAAAACCAGACGAGTCCCGGGGGAAAAATTAATTTTGCTTTTTTTTCCCCCGCGAGCGCAGATTATGGCGCGGCAGAGAATTTTGAGGCTCGTTAATTCGCCATCGCCGCCGCCGGGAATTAAAGTTGACTAACGATTAAAATAATAGTGAGCGAATTCTCCTTTATAAATACGGCATATTTATTTATCCCGACATGTTACATCAGCTCATCGAAAGAAAAAAAATCTACCCTCCTATATTTTTGTCGCTATCACCGTAATATTTCTGAGACTAGTCAAGCGTTATCTCTTCCGAATACTTTTTACTCTTCCGTACACTTCATTGGATAAAGGACAAGATAGAGTCCTATTTACTTCTCCTTAATACATTCGACTATTCTTTACGAGAAAAGGAAAATACAAAAAGTCGGTCTATTTGTTAACTTCTAAATAATCATTAGGAAAGTATACTCAATAAAAGGAAACCTTACTATGAAAATGTTATCAATGTAAATTCTTAGAAAATGTTCGTTACTTAATTGTAAAACATTTCTGTGCCAGTTTTATTCAAACGTAGTGAAATAACCTTCAAAGCCTTTCAACTATTTTTGTTATGTAAGATTTAGTCTACACGAAATAAAAGGAAAGCTTTGATGTTTAGGTGAACTAAAAACAATTTTTTTACTAATGTTTACAAAATGCCTAAATATATTTTGTTGTTCTAACCCTTTAATACTTTTTCTGTTCACAAACAGTACTAAAAAATAAGTAATACCGCATATATAATATAGTAAACGAACATCGCAGTCGGTGCCTAAATATATTATCTCTGTGCATGTAAAAATTTTAAGCTAGTGCAAGTTCAAATAAAATATTAAAATTGGGTTTTTGTGTTAAATTTATATGATCCGGCAGCAAGCAGTGGAACGGTGGACAAAACGAAATAAGTAATGTAACAAATTAAAATTTGTCAGTTTTTAAAGTGGATCAATATTGTCTATGATCCCAGTTGTGTTTATACATAATTTTTAAATGTATGCAGATGAGGATACATTAGTAAAGCGTTGCGCACAAGTCATCGGACCGGACGACTACCGCAGCCAGCGCAACGCATATTAACGGGCGAAGCGGACGGACACTCCAGCAATTCAATTGCACACTATTTCTCGGAGATTGCGAGAGGGAGCGAGCGTCATAATTTACCCAGGGCGGCTCTCCCCGGTCCCCGGGAGCGGTGCAGTAGTCAGCGCTTTAAAGGTTTCCAACAGGCGGCGGCGGCGCCGCAAAGTTCCGAGAATCCGGAGCGCTATGCAGCTCGCTAGCCGGCAACTATACCATACCTACTCACACACACCGCCGACGTCGGATTCCCTCTTTATGTTCGGATAAATACACGGTCTCGAGCGTCCAGAAGCGTCGCTTTGAGGTGCATTCAGAAATTATCATTGTTCACCTTGCGAGGTTCCGGCCACAGACTTAACGCATCGACCGAGATATATAATAAAAAATATCAGCGGTATGTATATAAGTCACTTAATTGATTTTCCGTAACAAAGAAATATGTTATTATTATACAAAAATAGGAACCAACAATAGAAAAGTTACTGCGCCGCACTCACTGGATTCCTAAAAAAAGAAAGACTCCTTAAGGCGCACTTCAGAAAACTCGAGCAATTAATCGCACGGCCTTTGACAAATATATTTCCTTGACAATAAAATATAGGGAGTTGTTAGTGGCGGGGCCTTTCCTTGGAAGCGGGTAGAGCTGTCGCGAGCAAGCGGCGCACCCACTGCGGGGGAATATTAAAGCGAACCGCGGCCCGACAACAAGACAATTACACTGTGCCCATCTAGATACACTATCGCAGCATACATACAAACAAACAATTATACGATTGAATTATATGCTTATTAAATAGGCTACCGGCGCTGTAATTCTTCTTTTGTAACGTTCATTTAGATCTGAAGAACGCTTAAAATATACAGATGTTCGCAATTAACGCTGTTTTAGTAGTAGAGTCCAGTAAAATATAATTAGTGATTCCTCATTACGGCGCAGCGTGGCCCCTCTGGACGTTCGTGCCTCTGTTGGCTTATGGTTATTAATAACGCGGAGCGCCCGCCCGCCCCGCCC
>DWLS01006121.1:0-11952 GCA_018246255.1 Pachliopta kotzebuea | reverse complement strand
AGTTTCTTACTCCAATGTTTTTTAAATCTTCTTTCTTACTCTAATGTTTTTTAGATCTTCTATTTTAAAACAATTGGATTTAAAAAAAACAACTAAAGCGTTTTATTAGACCATTATGTCTGTACGCATCTATTTTATACTTAAAATTTGGCTTCGGGAGTAGGAACAATGCACACTGCACCATTTAACTTGTGCAGAATGGATATTTAAGAGATTTATTATAATGCCGTTTATAGTAGGCCATATCGTAAATCAAGCCGTGTGAACAGCGTCCATTGGCCGGGCACGAGCGTTATTTATACAAACTTGTCATGTGGCCCCAGCACTTTTTTTTAAAAAAAAAACAGCATAAATAACAACAAAAATTTCGATTATTTTTTAATAAAACAGAATTGTAATTTTTGAAAAAAAAAATAAGCTATGCATCGGTAATATTTGGGTGTACTTCCATATACAACATTTTTTCAATTGGATAAAGCAATGATACGAACAAGATGTCTCATAATTACAACATTATGATAGTTAGAAGTTATATAAACTACATCACATTGTAGCTTTAAAACTCGGGATGTACAAGTTGTTACTCCGGTAACAAAATAATTTTAGTAGCCTAAGAAACCAGCACCGCTTAGCTTAAGTACTACTAGCAAAGTTTGGTGTATTTTACTTTAATAACCTTCTCATCTATGCCCAGTTTATATCCAGCAGTAGACTGCTGCAGACTGTTGATGATGATGATGATGATGATGAAACCTTAAACCTTTATCATGTCAGCAAATTTCTTTTCAATAGTAGAAGTATCTAATAATAATTCTATACTAGAAGAATATATCACCGGTTATCCAACCATGGAGTTATTATAATAAAAAAGTATCATTACATTCCCAAATACTTACGATATTTTTTAAATCTTTTTCGTATTTAGTAAATTAAAACAATTTATACATTTGTTTCTGAACTATTATTTTTCTGTGTTATTTACTAATATATCACAGAAACTTCTAGTAAATTAATTGTTAATAAAATATTTTTAATAATTTTTAATTAGCATAGTTTTTCTAATACCTGTATTGGTTAACACATTTATTTATTAGTTTTTAAAAAAAGCGGTCTTTTCAATTTAGGCATTTAAAGTAAACTTTATATGTAATACAAAATAATGCACAATTATAGATTTAAAAGTGTAAAATCCATATGTTATAAAGATTTTTGATATACTTGTATAACCTTAAAAAAAATATTTATATTGAAAGTTTGTAAAAAAAATATCTGCGTTCGTTGTAAAATGTAAATATTTTTTAATCATATCAAAATACATGGATAGAAACTGGACAATACTTATTGCTATTTAGCAACAAACCTTTCATTACTCAGCTGGAAATCCGCCGCAACTTTTCAAATATCTTATAAAATATTTCACATTGACAGTCATGATATATTCACACGCGTTCAATTTCTCACTGCACAGTTGCATTTCCAATAATGTAATCCAATAGTTTCATCGTATTTTGCACATACATAGCGATCGTTCATAAAACTTTTCCCTCGTTACTTATATATCATTTCACGTCCGACTTCCTCGGCGGATGGAAGAAGACTGGGATGAATGTGGTGGCGCTGCCTATCCGCCCGCGCTTTTTAGACAGCAACTGTTCCAGGAATTGACTCAATTACATTTGACAAAATATAACATATAATAACTGCAAAAAATAAATTCAGTTCAGACTACATTTAGTTCATTATATTTCTAGTAATTACTTTGCTTATTACATATATGTTATATCGCAACTTCCACCATAATTAACAACATAATGTTCTTATGTTTCCGCCTCAATTATAAAACTGAAGTGAAAATTTTATCGTGCAATATTGTATAAATATTATCTTTTAGTTACAAAAATTTGCTCAATTTTATATATACATGCACTTTTAACTACATTTTCCTTCATGTTGCAATCACAATTTATTATTAACTGTAAATTATATGATGAATGGTTTGTTTTATTAACCTAGGTTTCGACTATTTCAATTATAAACTTCAATTATAAATTTTAGTAATTCAAATATAAATTTTATTACAGTTATGTATTTGCAGTTAATAATTAAAATCAAATTTATTATTTTGCATTATCTTAATCTCAATGCTTTATCGGTGCAATTGCCACTCGTTTTATATATTATTAATGCAAAGTGTATTATTTATATTTACGGATACTTTATGTTTCATTATTATATGTTTTTGTAACTAAATTTAGTCGGATTATTTCCTAAAAACTCTTTAAATTTTTTTGATTAATAGTATAAAATGCAATAAAACAAACAATGCTGCCTTGACAATGATCCTTCACGTCAGCAAAGTTTAGCTCCCACAAGAAAAAAGTTTGGATCGTGTAGCGTAACGATCGCGTTTGTGCTAAAAATATCGCTCTTTATGAAGAGCTAACGAGAACTCTGCCTTACATTTAGGAATAATTTCTATGTTTTTTCATACTCAACTCTTTCTTTGTGATTGTATATACATATTTATACACAAGCATTAAAATATTTATCGTAATTTGTTTGTGCTAAACTTCTTAAAGAGGCAAGTCTAAATTATTTTAATCACTACCTAATTATCCAATAACGCTGTATACCGTAATGAATTCGGCAGTACTATGCATTCAAATCAAGCTTGAACAATGAACATTTATTTATTTAACAAAAATCGTTTATTTTATTAACCATTTTATTTTCGTCGTCAATTTAAGTTTAATTTAGGGGATAAATGGTTTCGAGATTGATTGGTCGAAAGGTTTTTAAGAACCTGCCAGGCTAGCTAATACTTGCTATTTTCTATTTCCGAGAGTGCACAATTGAAATCCAGAATATTCTGTGCGAGCACAGTTCGCCATTCAGGCCACATCACGTTAACACCATATATAAAAATAAAAATGTTAGAATAAAGCAATGCGAACAGGGCAAGCCAGATTTTTCGGCTTAATTACTACTATGATTATTTTATATTGATGTACACAAAAATTTTTCAAGCATTATTGTGCTGGTTTATTTTATATTTAAAAATCCTAATTTTAATTTGTTTTTGATTTAATAAACCATTGTATTATATTTTGAGTACTTTTAAACCGTGAATTTTTTTCTCGTCTACATGAAATCCTTTGGGAACATCAAAAGGCTTTTTTATTACCGCTGGAATATCCTTTGAAAATCCATCTCCGCAGTGTAATTCCTATTTATATGCCTATATTCCTTTAGATAAAAGGAATGAGCATTAACGTGTTACTTTTGAGAATTTATGGACATTATAAAGACTATTATTCTACGCGCATAACCCAGCTAGAGGAACATTTTATCTACCATATTACAAATAACATTTATTTGTAAAGTATTTGACGGTAAAAATAAATGATGTGACGCTCCTACTAATTTGTAATAAAAAAAAACATTCGTTACATAGGTCATTAACAGAAGTACCCGTAACTCTCTGTAAGACATAAAAGCGAATAATTTATATGAATTTAAATATAATTATCTCCTGAATATAGATGAAGAAGAAGTTATAAATTCAGATACTAAATAAACATTCATATCATCAAACTGTTTTTTTTTAACTCTTTTACTACTGCTAGTAAATAATAGAAATAGGGGGTTTTCTATTATTCAGTTCAACATAACACTTCGATTTCCTAAACTTTATCTATTCCAAAGTTTTATAATTTACGCATGTAGTATTTTTTAATTTAAATTTCTAACTTATTATGTCTCTTTGTAATTAATCTTATACAGCTGCACCTTGTTCCTTATTTTCTACACCTACTATTATTATTGTTTCAACCATTTTCCATTCCTTACTAACAAACTTAAAACTCTTTTAATGTCGACGTACATCAACAACTTAAGTTTAATACAACACTTTGCAGTCTCTTATTCTTATTAAAAGAACCTAAAGATTAAAGATAGGATGTGGTTAGTATCGATAAGGTGAACAAGAAAATAATGTGTTCCAGCCGTTATACAACGTCACGGTAATTATAATAATCGATTCATTAATAAGCGAAAGCTTAATTGAAATCGATTTGCCTCGCGGCGGCTAAGCTCGCGGCTCGTTAGCTTCCGGCACATGCGGTTCATTAGGTTATCGCGCTTGTCATGTAATTTGTTGTATTTATTGTTGCTGTATATAATGATAGGTGTATAATGAATGAAATATCAAAAACATTCCTACTTAAAATATTTTTTTTACTGACATTGCCTTTATTTGCAAAAAAATATATCGACAATAAATAAAAACATAAATAAAACTATTCCGTTAAAAGTAGCTATACAAATATCAGAAGTTCGACTCATATTTTGAGGTCAATTTTTTTATTGAAAAATACTGTCGAATCACTATAAAAATATAGTAGTAAACAAGAAAAGCTAAGAAATTTACGAAATTCTTCTTATTATTTACAAACTTTAATAATATTTTGTGCACTAATGTATATATGCAATGGTTTTTAACGTGTCATACAACAGAGGTGAGTGCTTTTAGGTTTTAAAAAAATAATGTAGTTCTGGATGAACAGACACTACATTTTCGCGTATTCATCAACTTGTCTTTGAGACTAATACTTCACACAAGGGGTACTTTAAACAGCACTATGTCAGTCACACTTAGAAGTGTATATATTATGAGGGTAACATATATTTGACTGCTACACAAAGTTTTTTTGCTACAAAGTAGAAGCAGGAGGTACAAGACTTTCGCCTGGTGATAAGGCCTTTTGAAAAAATATAGAAGTAGTTAATATTTTTAGATAACACCGTATTGAGCTTCTCGCGTTCAGACTACAAAGTTCGGCATAGTTCTAGTAATTTCAATAGTAGTGTTACTATGTTAAAATGTATACAAAAAATTTTGTACAATGTTATCGAACGGCAGGCTACATATAAAGTTTTATTAGTTTAACGATTTTAAAATTAAATGTAACAACGTCACAAAGTAGAAAATTGTTTCAGAGATTTCTATTAAAAAATTATCAGTTTATTACTGATTTTATAAAAATTTTTTACATAATCGTACCAAGAGATGAAAGTGTGAAATTAGACACTTTACAACTCTCACACATTTACCCTCAATTGAAGTGTTTTTTAAATATTGCTGTGTATTGTGTATATATAATAGAAGGGTCACGAGTGTAAGAGACTCTTGTGGCTGTGCACTAAGGTCCCCGCAACGTGTTTTGTTGAAAACTTCCTAAATGTAACAAAAAATATACACTGTTTGATTATTTCGTACATATTTAAATAGATAGTTTTTTTTATTAAAAATAAAATAAAACTAAAATAAATGACGCACCCAGGTGAGCAAAAATGCTAAGCTCTTCGTAGTTTAAATAATTTTTGTTTAAGTCAATAAGAATTTTTATTCATTATTCAACTAATACATATTTTATTAATGAATAATAATTTTAATTCATGAGTTTGTAAATTTTTCTAAATGAATTTACAAAAATATTTGATGTATAAGCGAAAAGAAATAAGCATGATTTGATAAGAAAGTGAAATTCTACTTTCCAGTAGCGTGTTTCCCAACCACGTATTTGCCCTTCTGGATGAAGAAGATTTTATCTTATTCAGCGAGCCACTTTGCACTCCGACTACTTCTTAATAGAAAGCGCCTCTGTATTCAAGCTTCATTTGAATATTTCTGTTAAAGGGAATTTATTCTACTTGGATTCTCGGTAAATTCTTTTATTACGGATTCGATTATCCGCGTCTTCAATTTGTTTTGAGTTTCACACTTTATTTAATAATTTTCAAAGTTATTCTAAAACTAATATATTTCGGGTTTTAAAATTACATGGTATGGTCCTCATCTTTATTAGTCAATAAATATCAATCAAGATATAGATTCTTCCTTCTGAAGGCTAAAACTGCGTCTATCGGTAGGCGACCACCTCTAGTAGTATCGGTATACAATAACTTCAAAGGTTAAATTCTCATCGTTGTTTTACTTTGAACCAAAGAAAAAAGGAGAATATTATTAGTTTGACACATGTTTTTGGGTAATAGAGTGTTTTAGTATGTTCTGTATTGTTTAACACCACAAAACATTCCTTTTTTTAAATTTAATCTATTGTTTTAACAATTAGGCACTCACAAACGGTAAGGAAAGTAATTATTAAGGTAGTTTACTGTACTGTAATCTTGAGAAAAGTAAAAACCAGTTTAACCTGTGTTAATATTATTATTGTAAGGTACAATCAAATAAAATTTCTTATCCTTTGTGTTGTAATAAAATAAATTGATGTGAAATATCTTTTTTCTGGCATCACATGGACAGTGGTTGTATCCAAAAAATTCACACATAGATATGTAGCACTTCAAAGGATACAAACAAAAAAAAAACAATAGGAAGAGAAAGGGTTGTGTCAATTCCGAACTGAGCTGTCGCAAAGAGAACATCCGCCAAGCGCGACACGCCTTTTATTGTTTCATGTTCAACGACTACCGTACTTCAATGCCATTGTTTGTTTTGTCATTGTTTGGCTCTTGGGGAGTTCAACACGGCGGATGCATTAAAATCAGTAATTTTTTTTAAATTAAATAAAGTGACAGCAGCAAACATGAAAGGTAATTATTTAAAAATATGGAGTTATTTAGAAGAAAATTAAGGAGATAATGACATGACGAACAGCAAATATAACTGTTAAAAAACAGCTATACGTCTTTAGACTTTAAAGCTATTTTATTGTTTTTTTTTGTGTATTTCTTCTTGATGATTCCATAACAAAACAAGTCGGGCTTATTAAGCTTAAATAATACTTTGCAACAATTTAAAAAATCGTGTTAAGATATCTGTGGAGAGAAGTGCCAGACGTCTCTTTTATTTTCCATACTTTGAATATTTCACTTAGAAAAGACCTTAGCCAAAGCTGAATACGACCTCCCGCAATGAACCTAGACAGCCAAAGCCTGCTTAACCGTTTTCTCCGGTGAAAGCACCACTAAAAAGCTTTTCCGTCGCCTACAGCTTTGCATAAAGAAACTTCAGCGTAACTTAGATGGTGCAAAAATAACTGGGATAATGTTCCTTTAAACTAAACCTTATACATTTTCTATTTTATCTATATAAATAAATAAAATTTAGTCCACTTCTGTACGTCTGTTTTCAGTGCGTAACCTCTAATAAACCATCATGTGGTATTGACGTGGACTTCACAGTCATTTAGGCATATAACTTAGGCATTATAACAGAAAAATTTTAAATCTATATTCCGCAATATTCACTGTCATAAAAAGGATTTGATTGATGATTTTAGATATTGGTACATAAAGGGTAACTTAATTTTTTAGGTGAGATCAACGAAATTTTAATAATTTATTAATTGAAAAATTTGTATGAAAAGTTTATCATACTAAAATGAAATTATTGCTCTTGTTGTGTGAAGAGAAATATCTATTCTTGCCAGTTCTCTTTTCATTAATATAACTTTTAAACTTTCTGTTTTGTTTTTAACTCATTGCTCCTTATTTTATGTACGACTAAGAATATGGTATAATGACAATTATATTAATAATAAATAACTATAAGATAAATATATTTTAAATATGTATCCAAATAACTGTAATTAAACTTTATCCATAATCAACACAGAGTTACTTTGCAGTCATTATATACTTTTTCATTATGATGGGTCTATTTAATCCACTAATCACACGGGTTTTAGACAAAGCAAATGATTGCACTGATTACCGTAATTCATAGAACATGGTATTCACTTACTCCCACGGGAAGTGGTTTCTGGTTTTTCTGCCATAAAAAATTATACTACAACATAATTCAAGACATTGAAATAATTAACTAAAAATGCCTATGCTATAACATTATCATGTGTAGATGATACATACGCCTCTTCTAAGTGGACACGTAAGTGACAGTATCACCCTCCCGATTTAAGCACCTCTTCTGTTCCATGACTAAGCAACACTTTGTACTTGTAGCGAAGTTGATCCAGCGCTTTTGAAAGCGCCGTGTGTGGGAAACACTCCGGTCTAGGATATTGATAAATCAAAGCGAAGAATCTTAAAAGCTCTACGGGTGTTTGAAGTTAAAAGTCAGGTAAAAGTTAGGTCATTTTAATAAAATTTTACATAAGTCATCA
The DNA here is from genome assembly GCA_018246255.1 of Pachliopta kotzebuea. Lineage (NCBI taxonomy): Eukaryota > Metazoa > Arthropoda > Insecta > Lepidoptera > Papilionidae > Pachliopta > Pachliopta kotzebuea. Next base: position 3,805 of record DWLS01006121.1, on the reverse strand, counting down.
CAAGCTGTAACAGGGTATTACAAATGCTGTTTCGTTAGTACGAAAGCGAAGCTTTGGTATATATTATTGATTAATAGATAACTACAAGGGTACAAGATTCGATACGAAGTCTTCATTTACTATTAATATCAATTGTTATTAATTATACTATTTTATAAAATTTACTTAAACTTATAGAAAAGAAGACAATTTTATTAACGTATAAACATTTACGGCGGAGATTGTGATTCTGACTATAGAGAAGTTGCCATAAACGTCTAATACGGCTCCTCTACTTCGCATTTTCCTACATAAATTGCATATTTTTATATTTTCATCGAGTGTATCTAGCGTAACCCAGTTTACAGAAAAGGAAATCGGAAAACGATAGTATAACAGTATCCGACACTAAAAGCAAAATGCAAATGTTTCCATTCACCAACAAATTGTATGGGCTCGATTGAATTTAGATGATATTATTCTTGGGAAATAATAAAAATAGTGGCTTGTGTATAAACTATACTATGCATGGTTCTTTAATAGCAGTACATAAGTTTCAAACTTTGTTATTTCTTTAAAGTATCCTCAATACAGAATACATCAATACCTAAAAAATTTAAAAATTAACTTTAACCCAAGAATGAGAAAAAATAAAGTACAATGTAATAAAATAAAGTACAATGAGGTGCAAAAATTAACCAGTGAGACGCACAGTTGTCCAACGCAAATTTACTTTACCGTTTCATTCAACTGTTTACTGAAAACGTACAGTTCGCGAAGCAATCTTTCCAAAGTGCGATTTCATACGTAGCTTCTAAAAGAAATAAAATTCAAAAAGCTTTCTTTTAAAACGTTCAACCCGTATCGTACAACCCAGTGTAGGTGAGTCCGTGACAAAGGACCCATTTTACGAGACCCCGTTTGTGGCTTGCCCCGGGCGGCACTAGGTGGACCTTAAAATCTCCTACTACGAATACACTGTTTTTAAAGTGTTTCTATTCCTATTAGAAAACCTTTTTTACTGATAAATCATAACGATAAATATATTAACAGTTACTATAATATAATTATCATTTTGCTTATTAACACATAATCAATACATAAACTATTCATTTACACTTTGTTATATCAATTGTTTTTATGTTTGTAGTTATAGTTACATTGGATATTAGTAAAGAATATCGGATATTACGTCCAAAAGGCAAAGTTTTAACTGTTCATGTGAAACCAAGTTCAGCCTCCCACCCCTTGTAGTTCTCGAGATTGGAAATTATTGACGGACGGATGAACATTGTCGTTTAAATAAGGATTTACATTACAAAATTGTAATAAAAAGAAATTTAAAGCGGCATAGTATTAAGAGCTAAAGAAAATTAAGATGTCAACAGAATCTGTAATTCATCCAATAATTATACGCATAAAATTGTTCTATGAAGCACACGATTCCTCGTCACAAAACAGGATTATAAATTGATTCATTTGGATTCCCGCCGTATGACGATGTGGGTCATAAAATAGCAATTCCCCAGGATGCGCTCTAATGATCGGTGTTCACATTGCATGCGAATATGTCCAAAGACGATTTAAGCTTTTATCACAGTTTTTTTTTAACTTATAATTGGTCCACCCATTTTTTTACTAATATAAAACTATATAGCGTCCTATAAAAATTTTCAATACAGATAGTTGGTTACTATCGCAGAGTTAACATGAAATAAAATAAAATTAAATCAAACAACGCATACCATTAAAAGACTTCAACATACAGTAAGCTCATTCTCTGTAAGTCGGAATCTAAACAATAATTGAGGATTTGTTCTTAATTCATGAAGACTATAACATCATCGATCACTACAGTCCTCGAATGATCATAGGTGCTGTAAGGAAATCAAAAGGTTAGAATTGTAACTTGTTAAATAAACGAAAATAAATCCATCTATTTAATTCCTACTAGCACAAATATTTAATAGTTTTAACGGCATTAATATCGAAAAATTTAAATATCGTTTACCATAACGAACTTTATATTCGTGGTGAATTTTCCACTTTGAGGTCATTTGTTTCTAACGCTTGATTAGCCATTCAGGACAGGTTGCTAATATTTATTTAAAGGTCACCCTTCGCTCAATTTGAGCGTATACTTCAAATTTACAATAAAGTACGATTTGCGAAACTAAAAAGTAGTACTTTACAGTTTTTACTGTCCAAAAGTCTACAATCCTTCGTGTATTTCAACAAGTATAATATCCACTTCCGTGAACACGGAACAGCTTTTACACCAACATGGTTCATAAAGCAGATTCATGTTTTGTAATAATTAATGTGTGTGACAACGGGACTCGGTGGTCATATAACTTATGCAGTAACATACAGCTTAAAATCTGAATAATAACACTGTATACAACCATTGTGTTGTACTCGTAGTATACTTACCAGTTAAAGAACTAGAACAAAATGCAGTTGGTTTAAAGAAGTGTTTTTTTTTCGACGAGGCAACGAAACAAATAAGCCGTTGACCTGGTGGTATGTAATACACTCGCCTATAATAACGACGAGCTGGCTAAGATGGTACATAAGCAGCACATTGTCCTCATCACTTTATGATAAGAGGTTAAGTCTCGTTACCCAGTTATTTCACTAGCTTACAACGCCTTTCAAACCGGAAGACCACAGTAATGTATCAGTAATGTTATCACAATAGTTTTTGATGGCTGCAATAGAAGCTGCGGTAATACCTACCTAGACCTGTAGGTCTTTGGCATCAGAGATTTGGTATTATATACTACCACCTATAACTTTCCACCTTCGTTTCTAAGATGTATCCAATTCCCGGCTTCCAGTTTACTAATTTTAGACAGTTTAAAAAAATATACAAATTACATTGCAGGAAGTCCATACTCAACCAAATATAAGCATCATCCCGCTACTAGTACTGATGATGATATATACAAATTTCACTTTACCTTAACGAGAGAAAAAAGAACGAAAGTATAAATACCTTTTATATTTAAGCAAAGACAAAAGAAAGAGTAAAAAACGTAAATTGTTGTAGTATTTCTTCTAACAATAGTCCTGTGCAAAGAGTATTATTTACAAAATGATAAAACGTCTTTAGTTCACTCTTTTAATGTGTACATGACGCGTGAGAGTGACTTATTTTCTTAAGTAGATTGTATATTCTTTCAATAGAAAGAAAAAGGGCACAGATAGGTAGTCTTCTTCCAACTACAGGCCCATCTCAATTACCTCCATAATGTGCAAGGTTATGGAACGTATATTGAATTTGCGCCTCATGACATACCTAGAGCATCACGACTTCCTCAGTGATCGACAATACGGATTTCGCCGAAATCGGTCTGCTGGAGACCTCCTAGCGTATGTCACACACCTCTGCGTTGAAGCTCTCGCGGGAAACGGTGAATCATTAGCTGTTTTGCTAGATATTTCGAAAGCTCTTGACAAAGTCTGGTACGACGGCCTAACAAGCAAGCTTCCTGCATACGGTATATCCGCCGGTTGGGTCAACTGGGTAAAAGATTTCTTGAGCAATCGACTCCTCCGCGTAGTTGTCGACGGTTGTTCATCCGAACCTGTGACGATCAACGCTGGTGTTCCTCAGGGATCTGTTCTCTCTGCAACTCTTTTCTTGCTGTACATAAATGATCTGCTCATACCCGGAACCTTTGGTTACGCTGACGACAGCACAGTTGTAGAGAGATACATGCTGAATGAACGAGTCGGTGGTAATAAGGTGCGGCTCGCGAGGGAAGCCATGGTGGAACGGTTGAATCTCACTTTACAGACGATCTCTAAATGGGGCGATGCC
>DWLS01006120.1:0-11952 GCA_018246255.1 Pachliopta kotzebuea | reverse complement strand
CTCTTCGTATGTTTGAGTAAGAAGCCATTCCCGAACTGCGTTTTTTAAACTATAATGGTTTAGGGGATATATATTAAGAATGTTGTGTAATTTTTTATAAAGATGTGTTCACAGAAATACAAAGAACCTGTGAGAGATGGATGATCTTAGAAAGTCAGCATGACCCACCGGATTTCTTCGTAAATCGAATATTTATTATGTCATCATTAGTCGATATATTTCCACATCTGGACATAAGCCTAATGGAGAAATTTTGGGCCTCCTTCCTCCACACTGGCCCATTGCGGTTGGTGGATTGTTATAAATATCATTTAATATTTCATACTTTAGCAATAAACAGCTTATTTAAATATTGTATTTTTAAAGGAAAACCTTGCATTTGTCGGCCACATTCAAAGCCAATTACTGATAATATTCTATTAGGTCTTATATATTCTCAACATATATATGTACATCCGTTTGTAGATCAAACGGTGTAATTAAGACATTAGCAGTTTCACGTATCAATTTCACAACGCTTTGTGGTTGCGCTCTGTTGGGATACGGATTGGAGTACGCTATTTGAATAGCAGATATTTAATATTATATTCATATTTACTTTACTGGTAGTAGGTTTCTGATGCCGGAAGCTGCTTAAGTGGGTCCTATTTTTGGTCATATTAAAACCAGCTTTCATTTCCGTCGCGCATCGCCAACAACTCCGCGATGATTGCGGAACTCGTTGCCTAATCCCACCGCTGACCTGGCATTACTAATTTCACCATCAATGTTAATATTAATCCCGGAAAGTGAAATGCCGTGCAATTTATAAACTTTAATCAGAATCAGAAGGTGTAAGGGGTCACACAACTGACGGGATCCAAGCAAATCTCACCTGGTCTCGGTTCAACTTGCTAATCCACAAACCAGGCTCTGAATCCCCACCAATCCGCACTAGACCAGCATGGTGGAAGATGGCCTGAACTATCGGCTGGTGATGTATACAAACCTTTACCAAATATAGATTTCCTCCCAAAAACCATCAAGTTATGGAATGAACTCACTGTCGAGGGTTTCGCAAGGAACTACAGAATGGAGTTCTTCAAAATCGGTGTGATGAGTTTCCTCCGGAATCAGCAAAGCGCTAGTGATACCTCTGGTACTGCAGCCGTCTATAGGCTTCGGCAACTTTTTAGCATCAGGCAGGCTATATGCTTGTTTGCTACTTCAGCGGTATAAAAAAAATAACTATAAGATCTACGGTCATCGACCTCATGTCGATTCGTCATCTCGATGCGCGTTAATTGGTTCAATTTGCAGTGCTTAATGCACCGAAGTTAATCGTTCGTTTAAATGTTCAGCTCTTGTAAAACTTTTAACTCTATCAGGTTGTAATAGGACTTATATTCATATTGTTTTCGGTCCATCTTTGATAAATTTTAATCCTATTAGCCTTAATAGAGAGAAATATTCGTGACTGTCATATTTAGATACTATAAATTATTCTTATTGCATTATGAAATGATTTTAATTTTTTTTTTCCCAAAAATGGAGCATAGGTTTATGATATTGAATTTTCTACTTTTATATAACATAAGTAGAAATAAAGTAACGATAAAGATTAAGTATGTCCAAACATATGAATAAAATCTGATATAAACATAAATACTGTGTATTGGTAGACTTCTGAAAACGAAGACAGACAATAGTACTAATAACACCTTTGATGATGGCACAAAAAAAAATTATACTAATTAAAAAAAAAATTAAAACGTTTTGTTACTATCATTTTCGCTCCATAATGTTAGTACAGTTAAATGAAACGATAGTTTCATAAGAAATGCATTACTTTACTTAAAAAAAATCAGCAATGTTTTATAAGCAGAGCTTTCACAATATAATTGAGAAAATTAATGGTCTTTTACAAGCTTCATTTAATTTAAGCTTTATCTTTAATGTGAAACAGTATATCTCAAGTTAATGTTAATGTTCCTTATGAAATTCAAATTGGAGTCTCCAGCATATACTTAATGGTGGTAGGTCTCTGGCAAGGGAGCCGCAGCTCCTGTTTTCACCACCAAGTAGCAATGTGCATTACCATGTTCCGGTTGGAAGGATGTTGTATGTTAGTAAAATTATTGAGTTACCAGATTTAACACCTTATGACTAAAGGCGGCAAGCGCAATTTGGTGCTTTGTATACCATTTTACCCAGTGCCACGTTGTTATAGGCAAGCGTATCATTTCCAGCAGGTCTCCTCCTCGTGGAATAAAATATAACAATGACATTATTTGTTTTAGACGGAGGCAGGAGCCACAGCTCAGAAATATCCAGTAATGGTATACATTCATGGAGGCCAGTTCTCTTCAGGAGCGTCTAACCTCTTCCCGGGACATATGCTGGCAGCGTTCTACAACGTGGTTGTAGTCTCTTTCAATTACAGGCTAGGTGCTCTAGGTAAATGATTTATTAATTTAGCATTTTTAATATTGCTTACTTAGTTTGAGATTTTTAGTTACTAGACAGTGATAAATAATTTTAATTAAAATAAATAATTTACAATATCATCATTCTCGAATAGACGGCCCCAGATAAATAGGATTTCTTTAAGAAAATCATTACACCAATCAGTCCTTTACTCGTCTCTGTATCCGTTTCCAGGTTTTCTTTCGACTGCCGATGAAAACTCACCGGGCAATTACGGTATCCTGGACCAGGCTATGGCGCTCCGTTGGATCCGCGACAACATCGAACCGTTCAACGGCGATGCAAACTCCATAACGCTATTTGGCCCCGGCGCAGGCGCAGCTTCTGCTGGTCTGCTCGCTCTGATACCGCAGACAAGCCAGATTGTTTCGCGGGTTATAGCGCAGGTAAGATATCACAGATAGATATAGTTAAAGAGAGCAAAACAGTCACGACTGGAACTTTGGAGTTAAAGCTATTCAGTAATGTGATTTATGACAGCCATTCTACTCATATCATATTCTCTGATGATGTTAGCGCTGACTCGTCTTTTGTGACGTATACAGCTAATCTGATACTGGGCACGTGGACCACGGGGCCCACGGCCTATTAACCTAAACCTAACCTAGTGTTTCTACTGCTTATGTAAGTGTAGTTGTCCGGCGGCGGATTTTCATTTATATGTGTCTTGGTTATGTAATTGATTGAACTATCGAGTCTACTCGGTCGTCGAAGACGGACTCGGGTTTCTTCTCCGGCCACCTTCGCCTGTGTCGGAAGTTCTGCACCGGAACGCGTACCTTGTTTACGCGGTGTGTGTGTAGCTGGGGCGGCGTGATGTTACGATGAGGCGAATGTTGGTAATGTCGGAGAAGGTGTTTTGGTTAGTTTCGTTCATGTTGATGGCATCTACAGTGTTGTGCGTGATCGTGGTGTGCGGAACCCCTTGGGATACTGGGATTAACGCATGGCTGCCATTCTACTGCTATTATATTTGTGATAGACATTTGCTACTGGAGACCAAAGAAGTATGTCTCCAACTATCTAGTGACAGATAGACGCGCTAAAGTTATTATCAAACTAGAGAGTCTATTGTAAAAAGTCCACTACCAGGTCTGCCTACTTACTATCGTTATTTTAAAATACCTGTATATATATATATATATATCTCAATTACTTGGTATTATCCCACAGAGTGGTTCAGCGCTAGCGGACTGGGCGCTGATAGAAGATAAGTACCGCGTGCAGAACACGTCTCTGGTTTTCGGGCGGCTTCTCGGTTGCCCTATCGATTCATCATGGAAGCTCGTCAACTGCTTACGACAGGGCAGAAGCTTCTACGAGTTGGGAAATGCAGAGTTTCAGGTAATAAATTTGCAACAATATGTTCCATTGTCAACTATCATCGGAGCAGGTCTATGTCCAGCAGTGGACGTCCATTGGCCGATGATGATGTCCTAATGAAAAAAAATTGTATATCTGTCTCAAGCTCAGATGGAATCAAATTCGAGTCTCTTCGAAACATGTAGCATGTACTACACCACAGTCGCTGTTATTATATGATATTGATGAAATTATTTCCAGCCCCAAGTGGGATTCATACCGTGGGGCCCGGTGTTGGAGAACAACTTCACGTTCCCCGGAGACGAATGGTACGAGGGATGGCGGGAGCGCGACTGGCACTTTTTGAGCGAACGTCCCGAGGAGTTGATCGCACGCCGCCAGTTCAACCCCGCGCTTCGCTACATGACTGGAGTCACTACGCAGGAGGCAGCCTATGTACTTTGTGAGTAATCCATCTCAAGTATCATATTAAAAACTGATTTAAGAAAGACAGACTTTATTATTTTTTTCTATAACGAACAGGAACTTGTAGTGATATGTGGCACTAGTTATTAGTAGAAATAATAAATACTGCAGCAAAGAGGTTTAGCTCCTCGTTTCTAATAAGAACAGCAAAGGTGTGGAACAACTTGCCGGCGTCAGTGTTCCCGTCCAAATACGATGTGGGCGTCTTCAAGACAAGAGTGAATAGTCACCTATTAGGTTAATGAGCTTTATCACTATAAACCACATCATCACTTAACACCAGGTGGGATCGTGGTCAAGTATTGACCTGTAACTATTAAAAAAAGCACGTGTTTTTCAATTTTAGACGTAGTCTCGTCACTCCTGTAATTACACTAGGTGGCAACACCAGAATAAAAACAATACTTTAAAATCAATGCCTTCATCAGATAACAATGAGAGCCTTGCACCCACATACGAGATCAACGAGCAGTGGTTCGACCAGAAAGTGCGGGAGCTGGTACTCCGCTATAACTACACGCTCAACCCCCGCGGGGTGTACGAAGCGGTGCGCTATATGTACACGTACCACCCCGACCCACATAACGTCAGCGCTATACGTGACCAATATGTACATGTAAGTAATATATTTAATGAAACCAAGCTATGTATATAGTTTTTTTAACATAATGACGTCAAATTGCAGTCAAGCATTAGACTACATAGTTGGGCAAAAGGCAGTAGGAAATTACTCATAAGAGGTGTACATATAATTCATGACCATGACCTTTCTCCCCTTTTTTTTACGCGGGGAATCCTTTAACGGACTTTCCTCCGGTGTCCTGGGTGGGCCCGGAGGGATATGTTGGACACGGCCTGGGCGGCCTCTACCTACTAAACCTACCGCGAAAGCCATCAGCCATTATGAATGGGATTCCCCGGATCTGACAGAGACAGAGCACTTGACCTTTCTGCCCTGAGTCAATGATCTGAGAAGAAGAATGTTCATGGAAACTTCAGATTGTTGAAGATTACCAGTAATTTAAATTTTATTACATTATCATATGTACGAACTTAGTTCCATTGTATTTTATATTCCAGCTCCTCTCCGATTTTCTTTATCGAGCACCCACTGACAAATTGGTGAAGCTACTGCTGGAGCAGAATGTTCCAGTCTACATGTATGTGTTGAACACTACGGTGGAATCGTACAAGTGGCCCGAGTGGCGGCGCTACGCCCACGGTATAGAGGGCGTCTTCCTAACCGGCGCACCATTCATGGACCAGGAGTTCTTCCCGCGTCGGATGAGGATCGATCGCACAGCATGGACACCCAACGACAGGAATATGAGCCACTTCTTCATGAAAGCATACTCAGATTTTGCCAGATTTGGGTAAGACTAAATAAAATGTAAATCATTACTTTTGTTATCTATATTGGTGTTAACTTAACCTAAATTTTATAGTAACCCCACTCGTTCCCGTATCCTGGGCGTTCACTTTGAGGTGGCGCAAGCTGGACAGTTGCGCTACCTGAACCTCAATACCACCTACAACTCCAGCATCCAGCTCAACTACCGACAAACGGAACTAGCCTTCTGGACTGTCTACCTGCCTACAGTTATTGGTAGACTGGTGCCTACCTACCCACCCATCACAGAGGTGTGTACATTTTAAATTAAATTTATCTACTTAATACATAAACTTCATCATCATCAGTGACTATTATCTGATACTATGTAGTTGAATTGGAATTTGAAATTGTGTTCCAGTACTGGTGGGAGCCGAAGCAACCGCTTCAGATCGCGTTCTGGTCGGTGTCTAGTGCGTGCCTGCTGCTCATGGTGCTGTTGGTGGTATGCTGCATGCTGTGGAGGAATGCTAAGAGGTATTCATCAATGTATATTTATCTAACATATCAATACTTTAGTAACTAGTTAATGTATGTATATACAATGTATACGCTTTTTCTTTTATCATTATTTCGTAATTTTAAAGTCTATCAATGTTATGTGAGGCAAATGGATTGATCAGGTCAATATGCTTTTATTCAAAGCACTGCTATTATATCCCAGTAATAATTGACTCTTAATATTTAATGGTCTAGAAGTTAACATGTAAAATATAAAGAGTAAAGTGGCAGTAGGGATTACATGACCCATTAAAAGTTAAGAAATTTTTTAAAAACGTTTTTATTTATCTTTATTAATGTGTATATATAACATACTAACAATATTTATTAGAAATTTAACACTAACATACTAACATTACAGGGCAGCACCACCTAAGTGGAAAATGGTACCAGCAATGTAGGTGAACAATGGATTTATTAAATGTATTCTATGCTTTTAGTTGCTTTGGTATTGTCCATACTTTATAACTTTTGGCAATTTTTAAAATAAATAATAAATAAATAAATAAAAACGAAAGGTTATGAAAATTATTGTAACAAACTTCTATATTATAACGTGTATAATGTGGTGCAGTTTACTACTTACTTTCAAGTGACCAACTAATCTCAATTCAAGATAAAAAAAAAATCGTGTTAGGTCCATATGATGCATGTGAAAAGTTTTGTGGCTATATATGGTGTATAAATGTGGATATGTGTATATTTACTTCATCGACAATAAACACATTGTTGACCATCAATATTACTAAAAATTTTTCTCATGTCTTCGGCTATTACTTCGTAATTGGATGTAGAAGTAAAACAATAAAAATAAACTTTAAAAAATTTTATGTATTATTAAACTTTTAATATTTCTTTTTCGTATTATAAGCAGTATAACAATCACCTACGTGTAATGATACACAATAGCTTTTACAAATATATCCAGTTTCGCTTCGTTTTCCCATTTAATATTACCATATTCACAGGTACATATACACAGTATCATATTCACAGGTATCACAATTTGCTTCACAATTACTATGACAATCTGATAAAGCATCCGCGTATAATTCATTGAAAGATTCTTCATTACGTTCCGTTATTGGTTTTTTTTTATTAAATTTTTTTTACAACAAAAGATTTAGCGGTTCTTATAAAGCGAGAGAAACAGCTTGTGTTATACTGATCAACAATTGCACTGTATCGTAGCCAACTGAGAAAACAACAGTGATGCGAAAACAAAAACGCATGACGAGTAAACTCGTGACCGGTCAACAATGTATTAATATTATGTGTAATTGGAATAAATTAGACGTTTAATATACAAAAAGGTGAGAATATCTAGTTAGAGGTTATTTTCGTTTTGCAGGGAATCTGATCGTTACTACAACGGCGACATATTCATGGTGCCGGAGCTGGAGGAGGCCGGCGTTGATAACGCAACTCGCTCCAGGGACAACATCTACGAGTACCGCGACGTGCCCGTCAAGCGGCCGCATACACCGCAGACTCTCACACGGACGGTAATATTTTTTTTAATTCCATGAAGCGATGATACAAGCAAGATGTTCATCTGATGGTAAATGATACGCTTTTTTTTTTTAAAGATATATTATTATTATATCACTCCTGTGATTCCAAAAAGTACCCTTTCACCAGTCTCCTGAAAACTTCTTTATTTAGAGCTCTTCTAATATTGACTGTCAAGGAGTTCCAGAGTCGTGTTGCCTGAACAGTAAAGGAGTTACTGACAAAGCCAGAGAAATGTTGAGGAAATTTAGAAATTTTACAAGAACGTAAACAAAACGCTAACCAAAAGACAATAGATTAATGATGATTTAATCATAAACATCGATATACGCGAATTTCAGTTAACGTGATTTTTTCGGAATGTATCCTTCGCGTAAAGCGGGGTATTACTGTATTTGGCTCTAGAATTAAACCTAACGCCTACTCAGAATGTCACGTGGTAACCGCAATATACTACCAGTAAATTTATATAGTATATGTTAACGGCTGTTCACAGATAAGCCAGCCGCAGACGCTGTCGACGCGGCCGCCTTCTGAGGCCTCCACAGGCTCAGCACTTTCACTTAAAGAGAGCGTCGTCTCCAGGGCGCCGGAGCCAGTACCTCGGGCGCGTTCGCGGACTCAGATGGTACACGGCGTGCCTCAGACCACTGTCTAACGAACGATTAAACTCTAGTGCCTTAAAGATAAGTTATATCACTACACTAGCACTGCCATCTTTTGACTATTTTGTACAATTAGTATTATGCACTTAAGCGATGTTTTTTCAAACTTGATAATCTTCAATAGTATTTTTAAAACCTTTGGCGAAGATACATATAACACTAATTATGTCTTACTTCAGTCATCAGCAACATTAAACTAATTAAATTTAAAACATACACTTAGTCTAATTTTGAGACAATCCAATACATTTTCTATTTTACTTATATGTAAAATATTATATTGATCATATCACAAGAAGTACCACAGTGTAACTACTCAGTACATCTAAGTAAGCGCTTGGGTATATGGTTGTTGTATCAACTGTTTAATTCATTTGTTATCAGCAAACTGTGATACTTGTAGTATCTCTCTATGGCATCTAAATCCCATCAAAATGTTATCAATAATTCCATGTCATAGTTATTAGCACACTTTATATGATATTCCAGTTAGAGTCAAAGACTACACAGTGAAAATAGTAACTGTTATTAATTATATACAAGGTAGCTTTATTAATAAATAGTAAATATGTTTAAGTATAAAAATTGTAAACAGTTTGGTTGTGCAGAACAAAATCCAGTTGAAAAAAAAATGCATCTAAATCGCAATAATATTTATTGACAGAACATATGTTGTATACAGTCAATAGTCGACTTTAACAGAAATTTATTCTTGTTAGTTTTTATAATTATCAGGTTTATTTATAAGTATTGAATGATGTTGAATTACCACATTTTTGACGATCACATACAGTAATCCCTTCTATAACACAATATTCTTGTATAAAGCATTATGTACAAATGATATAGGTTTAACTTTTCTCTTTAAAGAAGTATTATTGCAATCGAATATTAAGGAAAAACTATGTTATGAACGAAATACATATGGCAACACAAATTCAATAAAATTATTTAATTTATAACAACACAATGGACACAATGTGCAAAGATACGCGAAATTAATTGCGAACTGTACAATTCATTATAGATTATACACTACAGACATATGCTTAAAATCCCCGCGTTGTATGAGGGAAAACACATGTAGAACGAGGGACATAAAATCGCGTTATAAAATTACTGCATTATAGACGGGATTACTGTATTTATAATGCCTTCGTGTAGGTCAGTTTGAAACTTGTGATGATGATGATGAATTAGGTGCTGCAAGCAATTTTATTATATACATTATAAGAAATAGATTTTTATGCATAATTAGTAAATAAGTGTGAACAATTTAGATAATAAAGTTAAATACATAAAAATACTTATAAGTTGTGACACTGAACTATTTTAGTTTATTATTTACAATTTACAGTATTTTATATTTACAATTGACATATTGTAATTTTTTTTTAAAAAAATGTTCCATTCCATAATGGGAAGAATAGAGAATTTGAGTTCTTGTTCAATATTTTCTATATATATTATATAGATAAATAAATCGCCACCGGTAGTTATCATTTTATTTAGGAAGAAAAATAGATGACCCAGTGTTGCCATTAGCAGTTTATTTAGACTGATATCGTTAAGTATTTTCGTACATGTTGTGATAAATATACAACGCTTTTTAACATCTATTAAAATTAAGTAAATTATTATTTCGGGTTTTGTTCTTAAAATAATATACTTTGCAGCTTTTTTATAGTTGTTATTGAGCTTAATTTTTTTTTATGTGTATCAACATTAATAGTTTCTTTTTAAATATACCTCCCAGTCTTTAGATATCAATATATAAGATCTTTTATTTAACTTGAATATGTAAGGTAGTGATTTATACAGTACCTAAATTAGTTATTTTAGTATTTCATGAGACCTAAGTTAGCTACTTTCTGTTATTTACACTAGTAGTTATTAAAATTTATTTCATGTACTTTTTTGTCTGTGGTTAAATTTAAATGTCTGTTGTAATGTATAATGAATAGCAAACCGCGTACTACGCGTAATTTTTGTGTAAGTACATACATGTTTGTGATTGTCCGTCCGTCCATTTAAACTAAATGTGTAAACATTTAATAATTCGAAGTACCAGTGTAAAAAGCGCCTTATCTAATAATATGCAAATTAAAATATTTTATTGAACTACCTTAAAGTTAATTTTTATTTATAAACCAATTTATAGAAGACCTTTATCCATTTTTTTTTACGCGGGGGATTCCCTTTATGGACTATTCGCCGGTGCCGTCGGTGGGGCCGGAGGGGTGTGTGGGACTCGGCCTGGGCGGCCCCTACCCACTAAACCTACCGCGAAAGCCATCAGCCGTTATGAATGGGATGCTCCAGATCTGTCAGCGACAGGGAGAAGACCTTTATCCAGCTACAACGGTATACAATGTCTCTTATGCAAACTTAAAATGTAAAGGATGGATGTGTCTCTTGCTGAGGATGGGAGAAGTTTGTAGCGTCGAAAAAGTATACCTGAAACCCTTTTGGCAAATTGTCGACTGGTCTAGATGTCGCTGCAAGGATACCGTAGACTGAAAAGAGCCAATAAGAGACAGGGAACGCATGCGTTCTCTTGTGTCGGAGGCCAACACACACATCGCTGTACAGGATTAGTAATAGTAAAATATATATACCTTGGTATTGTACAACAGTAATGTACAGAATAGCGGTAAAATCATACTTTGCTGTTGTATCTATATGACTGCGCGTCCCTAACGCCATCTATAATTTAAATGTTGAATTGTAATTTTTGGGTATTGGTAGTTACAAAACACTGTTCTAATTTCTTAACGTAGCACTGAACGGTAGTGGGGTGACTAATTGACAATTCGGTTTGGCCGAACGATGTGTGTGACGTCACGAAGAGGGCGCTGGTGAGCCAGTTTTTGACTGTTGACGCAGAAAAAGAAAATAAAGTCGATTACATTCACAACTACGTGTTCGGTGAAACGTGATTAATTATTTGATAAACATTGTATCTACCAAATAGGTCCAAAACCCCACGCCCTTGCGATGGAAACTCCCTCTGATAAAGCAGAGGAGCCTTTATATACGTTATCCAGAAACAGCGAATTCGTTATAAAGTTGGTTCAAAATATGCTTCTCACATTAAATAAAGATTTATTATTTTTATTACGGAGAGTTTCTAAAATCATACCCATCTGTTACAGTTATAAAGCTTCTACAACAAATAAGAGAGCATCGCTACAGAAGCTTAAAGCATGTTTTAAAAACATCAGTGATGGATGAGGTAAATAAAACTATTTACTATAGGTTAGTTTTAATATCTAGGAAGTCGGAAAAGTACATTATTCATAGATCTTTGTCTATATCACGCATTTGCAGATATCTGGCGGCGAGCGTGCAGTGTAGAGAGCTTCGCAAGCGGGCCCGCAGACGCGCCGCGCCTCGTGCCCACCACGCGGGAGCAGTCGCCCAGGGCACTCCATCAGGTCCACCACGTAGTTGGCTCTCAGCAACCCCGCTGGGTAATTCTCCTGTTGCTCCGTTTCATCCTTCATCAATGTATAAGCTTTTAATTAAAAAGCTTATACATTTAATTAAAATGGCCGTGTGGCACCCGGCAGAATAGAATAGGGCCACCCCACTCATCCCATGGGTGTCGTAAAAGGCGACAAAGGGAAA